>PVID01007668.1:0-96613 GCA_004025025.1 Tapirus terrestris | reverse complement strand
ATAGTAGGGGACCTTAACACTCCCACTTACATCAATGGATAGGGCATCCAGACAGAAAGCGAGTAAGGAAATAATGTACTTAAATGAAAAACTAGATGAGATGGACTTAATAGATATATAGAGAGCACTCCATCCAAACACAGCAGATTACACATTCTTCTCAAGTATGCATGGAACATACTCAAGGATAGACCATATTTTGGGAAACAAGGCAAGCCTGTAATAATTTAAGAAGATTGAAATCATAACAAGCATCTTTTTCAACCATAACACTATGAAACTAGAAATCAACGACAAGAAAAAAACTGGGAAGTGACAAAGATGTGGAGACTAAACAACATGCTACTGAACAACCAATGCATCACTGAAGAAATTAAAGGAGAAATCAAAAAATATCTGGAGACAAGTGAAAATGAAAATACACCATATCAAGTCATATTAGATGCAGCAAAAGTGGTCCTGAAAGGGAAACTCATAGCAATACAGGCCCACCTTAACAAACAAGAAAAATACCAAATAAGCAATTTTAAACTACACCTAACAGAATTAGAAAAAAAAAGAACAAACAAAGCCCAAAGTCAGCAGAAGGAGGGAAATAATAAAAATTAGAGCAGAAATAAATGAAATTGAAACAAAAAAAAAATAGAAAATATCAATGAAATAAAGAGCTGTTTCTTTGAGAAGATAAACAAAATTGACAAACCCTTAGCCAGACTCACTAAGAATAAAATAGAGAAGGCGCAAATAAATAAAATTAGAAAAGAAAGAGGAGAAATTACATTGGATACCACAGAAAAACAAAGGATTATAAGAGCATACTATGAAAAACTATATGCCAACAAATTGGACAATCTAAAAGAAATGGATAAATTCTTAGACTCATACAACCTCCCAAACTGAATCAAGAAGAAATAGGGAATCTGAATAGACCTATCACAAGTAAAGAGATTGAAACATTAATCAAAAACCTCCCCAAAAATAAAAGTCCAGGACCAGATGGCTTCTCTGGAGAATGCTACCCAACAGTCAAAGAAGATTTAATACCTATGTTTCTCAAACTATTCCAAAAAATAGAGGAAGATGGAACACTTCCTAACACAGTCTATGAGGCCAACATCACCCTGATACCAAAGCCAGACAAGGACAATACAAAGAAGGAAAATTACAGGCCAATATCACTGATGAACATAGATGCAAAAATCCTCAACAAAATTTTGGCAAACCAAATGCAGCAATACATTAAAAAGATCATACACCATGATCAAGTGGGATTTATGCCAGGGTCACAGGGATGGTTCAACATCCGCAAATCAATCAATGTGATATACCACATTAACAAAACAAGGAATAAAAACCACATGATCATCGCAATAGATGCAGAGAAAGCATCTGACAATATCCATCATCCATTTAGGATAAAAACTTGCAACAAGATGGATACAGAAGGAAAGTACCTCAACATAATAAAGGCCATATATGACAAACACATAGCCAACATACTCAACAGTGAAAAACTGAAAGACATCCCTCTGAGAATAGGAACAAAACAAGGGTACCCACTGTCACTACTCCTATTCAACATAGTGCTGGAGGTTTTGTCCAGAGAAATTAGGCAAGAAAAAGAAATAAAAGGTATCCAAATTGGCAAGGAAAAAGCGAAACTCTCACTGTTTGCAGATGACATGATTTTATATATAGAAAACCCTAAAGAATCCAACAGAAAACATTAGAAATAATCAACAAATACAGTAAAGTTGCAGGGTACAGCATCAACTTATAAAAATGAGTTTCATTTCTGTACACTAATAACGAACTGCCAAAAAGTGAACTCAAGAACACAATCCTGTTTACAATAGCAAAAAAAAAAAAAAGAATGAAATATCTAGGAATAAATTTAACCAAGGAGGTGAAAGATCTATACAATGAAAACTATAAGACATTATTGAGAGAAATCGATGATGACATAAAGAAATGGAAAGATATTCCATGCACATGAATTGGAAGAATAGACATAGTTAAAATGTCCATACTACCTAAAACAATCTACAATCAGATCCCAATGACAATTCAATGCAATCTCAATCAGAATCCCAATGACATTCTTCAGGGAAATAGGACAAAGAATACTAAAGTTCAAATGGGGAAAAAAAGACCCCAAATAGCTAAAGCAATCCTGAGAAAAAAGAACAAAGCTGGAGGCATCACAATCTCTAACTTCAAAATATGCTACAAAGCTATAAAAATTAAAACAGCATGGTACTGGTACAAAAACAGACACACAGATCAATGGAACAGAATTGAAATCCCAGAAATAAAACCATACATCTATGGACAGCTAATCTTTGACAAAGGAGTTAAGAACATACAATGAAGAAAGGAAAGCATCTTTAATAAATGGTGCTGGGAAAACTGGACAGCCACATGCAAAAGAATGAAAGTAGACCATTTTCTTTTGCCATACACAAAACTCAACTCAAATGGATCAAAGACTTGAAGTTAAGACCTGAAACTATAAAACTCCTGGAAGAAAACATAGGCAGTACACTCTTTTACATCGGTCATAGAGGGATCTTTTTGAATTCCATGTCTACTAGGACAAGGGAAACAGAAGAAAAAATAAGCAAATGGGACTTCATCAGACTAAAGAGCTTCTGCAAGGCAAATGAAACCAGGATCAAAATGAAAAGACAACCCACCAACTGGGAGAAAATATTTGCAAATCATATATCTGACAAGTGTTAATCTCCATAATACATAAAGAACACACACAACTGAACAACAAAAGAACAAACAACCCGATCAAAAAATGGGCAGGGGACATGAACAGAGATTTTCCCAAGGAAGAGATACAGATGGCCAATAAGCATATGAAAAGATGTTCAACATCACTAATCACCAGGGAAATGCAAATCAAAACTACACTAAGATATCACTTTATGCCCATTAGAATGGCTACAACCAAGACAAAAAATAAGAAATGTTGGAGAATTTGTGGAGAAACTGGAACCCTCATTCACTGCTGGAATACGAACTGGTGCAGACTCTTTGGAAAACAGAATGGAGATTCCTCAAAAAAATTAAAAATAGAAATACCTTATGATCCAGCTATCCCACTAACTGGGTATTTATCCAAAAATCTGAAATCAACAGTCCAAAGTGGCTTATTCATCCCTGTATTCATTGCAGCATTATTCACTATAGTCAAGAAATGGAAGCAACACAAATATCCCTCGACTGATGATTGGATAAAGAAGATGTGGTATATGTATTCAATGGGATACTACTCGGTCATTGAAAAAGACAAAATCATCCCATTTGCAACAGTGTGGATGGACCTGGAGGGTATAATGTTAAGCAAAATAAGCCAGACAGAGAAAGACAAACAGCATATGATTTCACTCATATGTGGAAGATAAACTAACACATGGACAGAGAGAACAGTCTGGTGGTTGCCAGGGGGAAGCAGGTTGGGGGGTGGGCACAAGGGGTGATGGGAGGGGCCTGGTGGCACAGTGGTTAAGTTCACGCACTCCGTTTCTATGGCCCGGGGTCCACGGTTTCAAATCGGGGGTGCAGACGTAGGCACCACTCATCAAGCCATGCCGTGGCAGCCATCCCACATATAAAATGAAGATGGGCACAGATATTTGCTCAGGGCCAATCTTCCTCAGCAAAAATAGGAAGACTGATAACAGACATGAGCTCGAGGCCAATCTTCCTCACCGAAAAAAAAAGGGCGGGGGTGAAGAGACACATTTATATGGTGACTGACAAATAATGTACAACTAAAATATCACAATATTATCAACTATTATGACATCAATAAAAAAGATCAATTAAAAAACATAAAATAAAATAAAAACACTGTTGTTTTGCATCTGTGTGAGTTTTAATGTATGTAAATGGTATTACAGGTGATAGGCTGTATCTCGCCATCTGTTTCCTGATTTTTTCCCATGACATTTTGTTTTATCATATCTCCATGCTGCTGAATGTACCTTTAATCTGTTACTTTTAGCTGCTTCATCATATTCCATGGTGCATCTACTAATTTTGTTTATCTTGTCGCATTGTGATGGACACTAAATTGCTTCTCTCCACCCCTGAAACCACAAACAATGCTGTGATGATGATTCTCATTCATTATTTTCTCACAGACCTGTCCAAGATTCGCCCTGGGATAGTCAAGAAAGAGATTTCTGCCTCTTTTATCTTAAACATATTTAATGTCATGAAACAATGTCAGTTTATTTTCCAGAATGGCTGTCTGAGTTCATATTCCCAACAGTGGTGCATAGAAGTTCTTGGCCTACCCACACATACTCGCCGTTTGTTTTTTAAAGCTTTTTAAGTTTTGCTATTCTTTGGGGGTGCAATGTGGATTCCTGGGTTTAATTGTTGTTCTCTGATTTCTAGTGAAGTTGAGAATTTTTTCACATATTTTCATCCTTCAAACCTCCCTGTCTCAGAATTGCATATTCATATTCTTTACCCATTTTTCTATTTGATTCCTTGATTTTCCCTATTGATTTGCAGAAGTTATTTGTATATTTTAAATATTAATCCTCCACCAATTTTAGATATTGCAAATATCTCCTCCCAGGTGGCCATCAGTCTGGTTTTTATTGATATTATTATTAATAAATATATTTTAGTTCTGTGGAGCTAAGATTAAAGGGATGACAGTGGTCTAAGCTTATTGCTTGAGAATATATATGAAAAAGTTTAGAAGTCTAAAAGATTGGAGTGTCCATCCTCTGAGATCCAAAAGAGGCCCAGTCACCAGCAACAAGATTCTGATGATGGTAGCTGTTATCTTGTAAAATGTGTACACACAACACACACGCACAGACACACACACACACACGCACACACATTACTCTCCTCTTTAAATGACTAATTTCCTGGTTCATTACTCAGTGACATCTTCTCATTGGTTTTCTTTCCATATTCCTTCTCTTCCTTTCATTTTGAAGCAACTTCGTAAATGAACAGAGATCACTACATTTAAATACACCAACTGGACACCCATGAGGGTGACTATTGTCAAAAATCAGAAAGTAACAAATATTATTTTGGCTAGGATGTGGAGAAACTGGAACTCTTGTGCACTGCTGGAGAGGATGTAAAATGGTGCAACCTCTGCGGAAAACAGTTGGTTCCTCAAAAAATTAAACATAGAATTACTACATGAGGGTCCCGGTCTCTCCCCAGCAATCCCACTTCTGGGAATATACCAAAAGAATTGAAAACCAGGACTTAAACAGACACTTCTATATCTATATTCAGAGCAACATTATCCACAAGAGCTAAAAGGTGGAAACAATCCAAATGTCCACCAACAGACAAATGAATAAACAAACTGTGATATATACTACAATGATATATTATTCAGCCTTGAAAAGGAATGAAATTCTGACCCATGCTACAATATAGATAAACTTTGAAGACATTATGCTAAGTGAAATAAGCCAGCTACAAAAGGATACTGTATGATTGCACTTATATGAGGTACCTAGAGAAGACAAATTCAAAATAGACAAATTCATAGAGACAGAAAGTAGAATGGTGGTTGCCAGGGAGTGGAGGAGGGAGGAATGGGGATTTACTGTTTAATGGGTACAGAATTTCAGTTTGGGAAGATGGAAAAGTTCTGGAGGTGGATAGTAGTTATGGTTGTACAATAATGTGAATGTCCTTAATGCCGCTGAACTGTACACTTAAAAATGGCTACAATGGTAAGTTTTAGGTTATATATACTTTACTACAATTTAAAAAAACCACCAATGGACAAGTTGTTGGCTGTGTATACTTGCTGCACCTACCTATGGAGGCAAATTAAAGATATTTTGATTCTGGGGGTAGCACAGGCCAGAGGACCTCCTACTCCTTATGTGGAGGTGTGCTGGGCTGGGTTGAAGCCTGTTGCTTGAAAAGCCCCTGGGATGGAAAAACTCCTTGCAGGGTAGAGCCAGCAATCTGATACCTGAAAATTTGTTAGTAGGTCTGGTGACAGGCTGTTGCTGAGTAAAGCAGGGTCGGGGGCCAGGGCATTAATGACATGGCTTCCTAGGTTAGCAGGAGGTGAAGTGGAAGAGGGAGGACACCAAAGGCTCTCCTGAGATCCTCACTGTGGCCTGGCTGCATGAGCTCACTGACCCGGGCACATCTCAGTGATGCGTGAGAAACACACCAGGGAGCCCCACGTCCTCCAACAGCAATTGTATCCTGAACTTGTTTAAGCAAACACTTGCCCTCACCACATCCACATGTCTGGGTGTCTCATTTCTGCTGACCTATGAGCTAATGGGGGTCCTGGTCTCCCCTAGAAGGCCACCTGCAGATTGCCCAGGACACCTGGATCTGTGCTATCTGATAGCTCTCCGCAGTGAACAGATGACGACAGCGCCATCTTTTTCCAAAGGCAAAATACCCGCGGATAAGGTAGACCCAGAAAAGTCATTCTCACCGGAGTTCAAGGAGATTGGAAGCTGACTATGATGATGAACTGATCTATAACTGTGACAGGCTAATATTGTTCCTTAGGGCTGCAACAGGCTTCAAGCACAAAAGAGCTCAGGAAACAATCTCTTTAAAAAAGATGAAGCACAGATAATGGTTTTATTTTGTCTGAACCAAATAGGAAATCACATCCCAAACCCTTTCAATCACTCTGTGACGTTATTACCCCACTCCATCAACGCGGCTCATAACCTCCGGCAGCAACAAGAAGACCTCCATGATAGCATCTATTTCGGGAAAATGGAAGTATCAGCTATTTGTGTGACCTCGGAGAGGAAACATTTGCAAGCTGAGAAGAGTCCACAGAAGCCATCCCTCTTGATGGCTGTGTGTGGGAGTGAAGTTGACACACTGGTACTGGAATTAGATCTCTTTTTGAAAATAGACCTATGGGAGAAAATGCCAACCCCTCCCGCCCCACCCTGCCCTCTCCTCACCACCCTCTTCTCCATTCAAGTTCTGCAGGGTCCCATGGTAAATGTCAGTCTCTAGAATCAGCAGAGAAAGAAACGCGACTGGGTGCTCCACTCTGGAGCTTCATTGGTGTCTGATCAATGTCCTGATGCCTGGCTATCCTGCTTTCAGCCTGCCCCTGCCTCAGACCACCTGCTGTTGAGAACCCCGTGAGAAGGCTCTGCTTGTGCATACCCCAGTGAGCAGATGACCTATCAGCCAAACTCTCCTTTTGGTTTTCTTATTCCACTCCTGACTATTTTTTATTTATTTTTTTAATGAAAAATCATGCCCACTCGCACATCCAATATGAGGAAGATAAAGCTGTAAAATTTTGCAGCTCCACAGTCCTCTCTGTAAAAAGAGGCAATATCTTTAAGAGGTTTTCCAGATTTAGAGTTTGAGGGTTAGCTCATTTAAAAGACAAAATGCCCTTCCTGCTCTCAAAGAAGAGGTGGGGAAGCAAAACACAAACAGACAAGAGGATAGAAAATACTTAATGAGGTCCTAGGAACTGGAAACTGTCAAATAAATGGTGGTTCTCATTATATAGCTATCATATACATGTTGTATAAGTGTGTATAACCATGTATATATGAGTAATTTATTTATGTACACACATATGTATATACAAACATTAGATAGATAGACAGATAGACATATAACTTGCGTCTGAAAAATCCTATGAGGTAGGTAATATTATTTCAACTTTACAGATGAAACACATCAAGTTTTATGAGTTCCAACTATTTGCCCCAAACAGCTCAGATGGCCTGGGCCCAATGGACACGTGATGTTTTCGCCTGCCCAGTATCCATCTCCTTTCTTCTTGAGGACATTGCATCTGGCCTTTTTAGGGAACCACCCTTCCCCCACATTGTGCAGCCCTCTGGGAACCTACAGTCAAGGGGCCATGCCCTCCTCTGCCCAAAGGGCAAGTTGGTGATCAAAGTCAGGTTAAGCAGACTCGCTCCCCTAGGACTCTGTATCCTGAAAGAATGGCATAATGATGGTTCGGGCCAATTCATCCCCATGGTTGTTACCTAGAGAAACTGTCCCATTTGTTCCTGTGTTCTAAATCCCCATGGCCACTCTGGGCCATGTCCTTCCTGGAGGCTGCTGCTTCAGGTTTCCCTACGTGCTGTGAACTTCTCTTCTGCGTAGGTGGGTGTATGCAGGGGTGCCCCACCAGATCCCCTCTCTAGGCCCTGGACACTCACTGTCCGGCAGCCAGCAGTGTTGGCCCTGATGGCTCACAGCTGAGGCCCTCTCAGCACCTGTCCTCAGCCGCACAGGGCTTCCTCACCTCAGTTTAGACCCTCTTCCAGGGGACAGCCTGCTGGGTACAAAGACCCAGCCCCTTTGCCTCAATCTGGCCAATGCTGAAGGCCATCCCAGGTCTTGAGCTCCCCTTAGGATCAACTGAGGCCTCTGTTACAATTACAACACATTTCAACTTCTCTCTGCTGCCCTTACTCCTTCACAGGTGTGTCTCCTGTGAACACTTCCAGTACACCTGCTGTATGCAGATCCCCATTGCAGAGTCCAGAGAACATGACCTAAGACAGCAGATGTGGCTAAAGTTCTAAGACTTGCAACCAAAGACCCCTAATTGATTCAGCCAGGTCTGTGTCCCTCTGAATTAGTTTGCTAGGGCTACCATAACAAAGGACCACAGACTGGGTGGTTTAAACAACAGAAATTTATTTTCTCACACTTCTGGAGGCTAGAATGCTGAGATCAAAGTGTTGGCAGGGTTGGTTTCTTCTCAGGCTTCTCCGCTTGGCTTATAGATGGCCACCGTCCCCCTGTGTCTTCACGTGGTCTTATATCTTCGTGCACCTGTGTCTTCATTTCCTTTTCTTATAAGGACACCAGTCATATTGGATTAGGGCCCACCCTTATGACCTTGTTTTAACTTAATCACCTCTTTAAAGACCCTATCTCTAAATTCAGTCACATTCTGAGGTCCTGGGAGTTAGGACTTCATTCAATATGAATTTGAGGAGGACACAAGCCGACCCATAACAACCTCCAAAGCCTGAATTCCTTCCCCAACAACTTCATGCGGTTTATCACTATATGGTTCTCCTCATTGGCAAATTGGATACAACTGCAATATATAACTCCAAAATGCAATGAGTAATATCAATGACAGTACAGGATATATGAAATAGAAAGTGGAATTAAGATGTACTCATTTTTGTTTATTTATTTATTAGACTTTTTGTGTGTGTGAGGAAGATTGGCCCTGAGCTAACATCCGTGCCCATCTTCTTCTACTTTATATATGGGACTCTGCTGCAGCATGGCTTGATAAGCAGTGCGTAGGTCCGTGCCCGGGATCTGTACCTGTGAACCTCAGGCTGCTGAAGCGGAGTGCGTGAACTTAACCACTATGCCACTGGGCTGGCCCCTCCAATTTTTTGTTTTTATAAATAAAGCTTTAATGAATGTCCTCATACAAAAATCTTTATAAGCATCTCTGATTATTTCTTCAAAATATATTACTTAGAAGGAATTACTAGGTTAAAGGCTCTAGTATTTTTTTAAAAAATGATTTTGATGTCCACTGCTTCTTAGAAAGAATGTTGTAGTATACGTTCTCAAGGGTGATATGTAAGTGGTCTGCGCCTGGGATCCAAACCTGCGAACCCTGGGCCCCCGAAGCAAGCGCGTGAACTTAACGGCTACGCCACTGGGCTGGCCCCAAGATGTACTCATTTTAAGTGAAAAAGAAGTGCTGCCTCCCTTTAAGATGCAGCCAAGCTATCAAATCAGTGGAGCAAGATGGATGGGTCGGGGCCAGGGTAACCAGAAGTCATGCTAAAATAAATCAAGTTGAAGCCTCTTCGTAATTATTATTACTATGAAAAAGAAAATCATGAACAATTTATTTTATAATTTTGGTATGGGAAATGCCTTCCTAAGAATGTCACAAAACCCAGAAGCAATTTTTAAAAGGGGATAAATTTAACTACATAAAAATATCACCATTGAAATCTTGAGTGATGTGCAGCTGGTTAAGACTGGAGACAAGGCGGGGCCACAGAAGCCACGCTGCTGAAGGTGATGATCGTCTTCCCCTTCTCCCCTGTGGCTGATCATCCAGCAGGTGTTTGACAGCGCATCATCCACAACCCTGGAGTGCTTGACATCACGGAGGCAACTGTATTCTCCCTTCCTGGAGGGTATCTGCCATGTTGCCAGAATATGTCCACAGATTGCTTAGCCACCTGTTGCATTGGTGCCCCAGTCTATCATCAACGCGTACAAGTGGATCTTAGCTTTGTCTAAGGAGGCTGATTATACCTTTCCACTTGCTGAAAAGGGCAAGGCCTTCTTGGCTGATGCATCTGCCCCCATGGCCACTGCCTCCACTGCTGCTCTGGCTGCTGCTGTGGCTCCAGCCAACGTGGAAGCAAAGGAAGAGTCAGAGGAGTTGGCTGATGAGGATGTGGGATTTGGTCTCTTTGACTAACCACTGAAAAAGCAATTGTCAGTCAGCTTTATTTGTGAAACAAAGAAATAAAGGCTTACTTCTCTTTTTAAAAATCCCTTCAGCAAATACCGCATGGTTCCTAGGCATTTGAAAAACTACTCAACTTCATTAAAAATAAAAGTCCTATCAAGTCCTAGTAAGACAATTTGGGATACATTTAGGGATATACTTAGCTATAATAACATTAAAGATCAAAAAATCAAAAAATATAAGCACACTTGGCACTTTTGAGGGTGTGGGCAAACAGTCACTGTCATACAATGTTGGTACAGGTGTGAATTGTTACCTTGTTGATGGATGGCAATTGGTAACATCCATGAAAATAAAAATACACACGCCTTGTGATCCAGAAATTCTATAGATCTTCCCAGATCTTCCAGAAATGGAACATTCACAAAGATCTCTATTTCAGCTTTGTTATCTAAGAGCAAAAGGACTGCAGCAATTCTGGGATAGAAACTGATTATTGTACCCCAATATCCATTCTCCCTTCCTTCTTTCTAAATAGAACCCCAAAATTTCAACAGGCTCCCTGGAGTGTGACTACATTTCTCATCCTCCCTTGCAGCTACACGTGGCTTTGTGACTAGGTTTTGGAAGATGGGATATAACTGAAAGGACTTTGTGAACTGGGAAGTGCCCTTCTTGAGAAGGAACAAGTTAGTCTTCAGGCTGGAACGCAGAAGTGAAGGGTGGAGCTTAAGGAACCTTCGGACACAAGGAGAAATCCATGTGCTAAGAACAGAGGAAGATTAAGGTAGAAAGATCTTCAGCCTTGAGACTGTAGCTACCAATACCTGAGCCACCTAACTCTGATCATCTTTTCATGATATAAACTTCTATCTTGTTTAAGCTACTAAGTCATTATTTTAGATACTTTAAAGAAGATTTTGGCAAAGTGGATTATAGTACATACACAACAGTGAATATCGAACAACTCTAAAAGAATGAGTCAAATCTAGTGAGGTGCGCTCAGTAGTATATGTAGGCATACTGAGATGAAATGCTTTACAAGATATGTATTTTGTGAAAAAAGCAAGGTGCAAAAAGGTGTTATAGCTTGTTACTGTTTCTGCAAAGAATAAAAATGTCTAGCTTGTATGTTTGTCAATATAGTGACTATCTCTTTCTGAAAGGGCACAAGATACTAGTAACGGTAGTTGCCTCTGAGCAAGGGAACTGGGGAACTGAGAAAGAATGGAAGAGACTTCTAACTCTGTGCTCTTTTGTACCTCTTGAGTTTATCCTTTGTGCATATATTATGGACTTAAATAAGTAATAAAATTTAGAAAAATGAAAAGATGCAGCTGAGGCTGACTGGTGTTTCTGTGTTTGTAGAGGAGGCGGAAAGATGGAAATAGCTGGGGCGGGTGGTGGGGAGGAGGGACATGAGGAATGCATAGGAGGTGGCACATGCATCACAGCCTAATTGCTGACAGCACACCATTAGAACCGGCAGATGGGGCAGACAGATGCAAATGAACAAGGCATTAGCAATGAAACCCAGAGAGCAGCAACAGGCCAGGGAGGAATTTGTAATGACAAATCCAAGAGGACCAGGTTCTGACTATATGTGTTTTCTGCCCAAGTCAGAAAAATCAGCAGCGGTTACTTCTAGAGAATAGCAATATATGGCCCTGTGCATATTGAGGGCAGGGCAGGAAAGTGATTGAATTCTCTAGCAATCTCCTGAGTGTGACAATTTGTTTACTGCAATGAAGCATTTTTTGCCCATGCTCTAGCTTAGAATGTTTTTGATAGATATATTCTTGAAAGCAGAAGCTGGAGGGATGTTTCATTTACTGGGTACAGAAAACACACCTAAACAAGGTGATTAGAAATAGGTTGTTGGGTGTTTTAAAGACGCCAAAAGGAAGTGAAGAGCCATGACCTTTAGGCGTAATCTGTAGGGCAGCTGCAGGTAAGATACAGGACTCTCACCATCAACAGGTATGCTAAGGAAATTGGCATCCATGCTGCTTGAGATATAGACAACTAATCAAAACTGGACTGAATGAGTAAAGGAACTCCAGTCAGGATCATTAATATGAACTGCCTAGTTAGTGTGCAGCCAAGCATCTCTCGTATATATAGTTAGATGTGTCACCGCCAAAAGGGGTCCTCTACTCGCTGCAAAGACAAGCCAACAGTCCAGAGGCAAGGTGGTAGGAGAGAAAGGGTCTTTATTATTACACCTTGTCGGCAAGGGGGAAGATGGTGGACTAGTGTTCCAAAACAACTATTTTAAAACTACAAAGTTTTGAAGCAGTTATATAGGGCAAATGGGCTGAAAGCAAAAAAGGAAGGGGGAGGCGTGTCTTGGAATGTGGCCATCTGGTGTAGTAGTCCTTGAGACGCTGGATCATCCCTTCTCTGTCACAGGTGATGGACGCCAGCATAGGCTTCTTCCTGTAGGTCATTACATTCCTGGGAAAACTTAATGATCCAAGTTACTGCTATATCGCAATAGGGAGGTCTATGTATAAGCCAAGGCTGAGAAAGTAGCAGAGCATGTGTATTTTCCACAAGCAGGTACAGACTTATTCAGGCTATGTGCAAACTAAAGCATTGCTGACAAGCAAAGGGGTTTCTTGTGGATCAGGGTTATTTATAGCTTCTACATGATTTCCTTCTACAAGATGGCTTCCTTTATGCTAACTTATGCTAAACCTTGGCTATATCTATCATAGCTATTTAGGCAGCACTAACAGATTTTTTTTTTTTTAATAATTTAGAGTATTACATTTATTTACAGGCTGTGTTCCTTTCCATTATTATTATTTTTTTTTGTGAGGAAGACCAGCCCTGAGCTAACATCCGTTGCTAGTGTTCCCCTTTTTGCTGAGGAAGACTGGCTCTGAGCTAACATCCGTGCCCATCTTCCTCTACTTTATATGGGACGCCGCCACAGCATGGCTGACAAGCAGTGCGTCGGCAGGCGCCCGGGATCCGAACCCGTGAACCCTGGGCTGCCAAGCGCGAACTAAACCCCTGCGCCACCGGGCTGCTCCCCTAACAGATGTTTTTAAAGATTGATTTTGTCTCCTCTGAAGATAGCAATGAACTCCATGAACATGTTTGCTCAACTTCAAAAATCTGTGCCACACCTAATGAAATGATTAAAAAAAAAACCAACTGGCAACGCCAAGTGTTGGTGACAATACAGAGCAACTAAAAGTCTCATACACTGCTGGTGGGAATGCAAAATGGTATAAGGACTTTGGAAAACGGTTTGGCCTTTTTTACAAAATAAAGTTAAACAGGCACCTGACATAGACCAAGAAATCCATTTCCTGGGTTTTTACCAAAAAGAGATGAAAAATTAGATTCACACAAAACCCTGTATGTGAACATTTATAGTGGCTTTATTCACAATTGTCAAAAAATGGAAAAAAACACAAATGTCTTCTAACTGATGAACGGACACGCAGACGGTGGTAAATTTAGGTCCTACTCAGGAATAAAACGGAAGGAACTATGGTACGTCCAACTACATGAATGAATCTCAAATGTATTATATAAGTGAGAGAAGTCAGGCTCATACTATATGATTCCACTTATGTGAGAGTCTAGAAATGATAAGCTATAGGGATAGAATGCAGACTAGTGGTTGCCAGGGCTTGGAAATGGAGGGAGGGATTTACAACAAAGGGGCACACAGGAATTTTTTTCAGGAGAGTGATGGTACAGTTCTATATCTTGATTGTATCGGTGGCCACACAACTGTTTACTGCTTGAGGGAGTTTTCTGGGATGGTGGAAATGTTCTGAATCTCATCTGGATGGTAGCTATGTGGATGTATATACATGAAACAATTCATTGAGCTGTACACTTAAGATGTGTATGCTTTATGCACCCAACTGAATGTATTTAAATCTTATTTTAAAAAATAAATGAAGAAGAAAAAAAGTGTTATAGTTATGAGAGACAGAGAGAGGATGCTGGAGGAGAGAGGATTTAATGACTCTCTACAACCTTGTTGGGATTAATATAAGACCCTGAATATGATGCTTGATAATGGCAGGTGGAAGACCGTGGACACCAAAACAAGTGTCACAAAGGGTCAGTCTTGCTTAAGGCTGATCCTTTGTATCAATGTGTGTTTGCATGGGTTTTTGTTTTCCTATCTCTTTATTCAATTCTGCTGCTGACAGCTGCTTTTCCACTTCTAGCACTTTCTCTAACACATCCTCTGCTGGGGAGAAGGGGGTCAAAAGAGAAGGCCTAGCTCTGAGTACGTAGAAATTTGGGTTCGGACCCCAGTTTCAATACTTAGAAGGCGTATGACCTTCAGCAAATTTTCTCCATATTTTTCATCTGGCAGATTTTTTTGTCTATGAGTCACATTTATACAGAAGTCTTGGTATCTCAGAGACCCTCGTTAACATTACAAATATTTCAGCAATGACTTTGAAATACCCCATTTGTACTAACACTGTTTTTAAAGGGTTTGAACAATTTCCGTAGCATACTTTCTGGAGCAGTAACAGAACTGTAAGAACTCCATGGCCTCATTACCAAGTCATCCGCACATCCAATTGATTTGGTTGATATCAATTCTATTAATCCTTCCCTGGAGTGTAGTGGGGCAGAGTCCCACATTTCTTTTATATGGAATAAAAACTGCTGCAGCTCCGAAGTATCCCAACTTTCTTCCTAGAAATATGTAAAAGTTCAAATGTGCACCCATCCCCACTGGCAATCGACCGTAGTCACATGTGAGCATGGTGGACTCCTGTTAACATGGATGTCAAGATCACGTCCCTGACCTCTGAGGTCAGGGAGGAAGGGAACCTAAACACAATCTTGAATATATTAGAATGTAGGGATTTTTTGTTTCTGTTTTTTAATATTTTGAGTAGGCAGATAGAGTTTATTTTCAGGTAATTAGTCACTCAGAGCTTTGTGGATCCAATGCCTTTGGGCGTTCATTGTTGTGCATCTTCAACCTGCTGCCACCAAACCCTGGGCTTATCCCAGAACTACAAAACGCGATCTTGGCCCCATTATTGTCTGTCATGAGCCTTGGGGGCTGCTTTGCTGTGGCTGGACCTTCCACCATCCATCCGTCGGCTTGAAATGCTTCCCTCTTTCAGTGCAGGGAAGCAATGAAGCAAGTTTCTTGGAGGTGTGCCCTCAGTAATCCTCCCTAAGGTTTAAATAGTCATAGGGTGGGTCAGCAGGTTGAAGGTTTAATCAGGTGAATCTGATGAACGAAGTATTTTATTTCTAGGCTTAGTTTTGCACAGTAGCATTTGTCTCCTAATGTGAAGAGCGCAAATTACTATCCCATCATCTTCTATTCTATATTGAATTACCAATATAATTGTAATCAGCGTTTCTGGAAAGTGCTGATGGCCTATTTTGTACTTGTTTGTGTTAATCAATGTTAATTACAAAGCAAGCATAGGGGTTAATGAATTATAATGGGCTTAATTAAGCTTGACAGTAACAAATGGTGTAACCTTTATGTTATGACCTGGTTAGAGGAACAAAAAAGAACAAAATGAGCCAAAGAATCATCACATAGAACTTCACATTTATATACTGGCCAGTAGTGTAATGAGTTTATTGGTTTTGCTAATTGTCACCTTCAACGTTTACCAACCTGGCACTACTGGGAATACAGAGAACTATAAGACCTGCTCTTTACCTTTAAAAGATTTATAACCTGGTTGGAAGAGAGATATCAAAAACCAAGGTTTGGGGTCAGCCTAGTGGCATAGCGGTTAAGTTCGCGTGTTCCACTTCAGCAGTCTGGGCTTCGCTGGTTCAGATCCTGGGCGCGGACTTACTCACTGCTCATCAAGACATGCTGAGGCGGCATCCCATACAGAAGAGCTACAACTCTACAACTATGATACGCAATTATGTACTGGGGCTTTGGGGAGAGAAAAAAAAAACCAAAACAGGAAGATTGGCATTAGATGTCAGCACAGGGCCAATCTTCTTAGGGAAAAAAAAACCAAGGTTTAAAATTCTCCAATGAGTAACAAATGAGTGGTGCCAACCACGCTACAGAGCATTTGGAATAGGGAGCAAGTGCCATGAGTTGGTGCAGTGGGGGAAGACTAGGGACAGTAGAACTCAAAGGAAGAACTGGCCGTAGGAGGAGAGGAGAGGAGATGGCAGTCCTGCTGGGTGCACAGCTGAAGCAAAGGTGTGGTGGTGGGAATGCAGACAACGTGCTCAGAGAGCATTCATTCTTCCTTGAATCTGCTCCATTGATTTAAGCTCCAACGGGGGGGTGGGTGGTGAGGAAAGTGATGTCCACAGTCACGTTGCCTGTCTGAGCCTTGGTCTCCTCATGTGTAACGTGAGAAGTGACTGTGAAGACTCTTTCAGCTCCAAACTGCAACTCCAAAGGCCCTTAATTAGGGCACCAACTCACAGGTTTTTTATGCCATTCATATTTCTATATGATTTAAAAGTCTCCAGAATTGCCATATTGATCTAAAACTTTTCTCATTATATAAGATAGGATATATTTGGATGCAAGCAATAACACACATGCTCTGAACCAAACGGCTTAAACAATGACCATTGGTTTATTTCTCCTGAGTCTTGTCAGGGAGGAAAAAACTTTTTCTCAGATCTCTTAAGTTTACTACCCAGGGCATGCGAATTCAACTGACAAAAGACAGATTAACAGGAGAAAGAGTTTATTTCATACGCACATGGGGGGCATGACAGAAATGAAAACCCCAAAAAGCGGTTAGGCCAAGGTGAAAAATTGTGGAGAAGTGACTAGACAAAGGAGAAGGAGTTGGGGTTTGTAGGGGCAGTAAAGGTTGGAAAGGCAAATACATGTGGGAAACTAATGGAAGATAAGGGTTATTTTAGTAAAGTTTGCTGACTTTCTGTCTCCAGTAATAAGGGTTGTTCTTTTCCTGGTTGGGGGGCAGGGCAGGAACACCTTCACAGAGAAAAATTTATGTCCTGCTACTAGGCAGATGGAGGAGGGCAAAGAGGGCAAAATGTCCTTACTTAATTGCCTTCAGCTTAAGATAATTCTTATGCCAAAGTGGCATATCTGGAGGTGACATATTCTGATCCCCTTCAGTCTACAAGTCAGCCTGGTGGTTCTCCTGGTCTGGACAGGCTCTGTCATTCTGGGCTGCCCTCACCCATACATCTGTGATCAGCTAATGAGTTGGCTGGGGCTGGCTGGTGCAAGGTGGCCCCACTCCCACGTCTGGTTTGGCTGGCTATTGGCTGCAGTGCTGGGTTTGACTCGGTCGTGCCTTCATTCAGCAGGCTAGCCTGGGCTTGCTCACAAGATAGCAGCAGGGTTCCTGGAGTGAAAGTGGAAACATGCAAGGCCTTTTGAGGCCTAGGTTTGGAAATAACAAAGTCAATTCTGCTGCATTCTATGGGCCAAAGCAAGTTACAAGGCTGATTGTATTAAAGAGATGGAGAAACCGACTCCATCCCCGATTGAGGGTTGCTGCAAAGTGACATCACAAGTTATGAGTACAGGGAGGGAAGAATTTATAATTATCTTAAACCTCTCCACACTCTGCTCTAGGGAAAGAGGCTTTCTCACCACAGCAGGACCCTTGCTTTCCCCACTCTGAACATTTGTTCAAGGTATCTCCTCTGCCTCAGAAGTCAGCTCCTCACTCATCTTGGGGTTCATATTCCATTCCTCCAGCAGAGCCCATCTCTAAAACTAATTCATCCACAAAACCTTCCCCATCCCTTCAACCAAATGTGGTTTCTCACTCGGAAGAAGTTGAAATGCCACAGACTCTACAAAGTCCATCAATAGGTATGGTTACATGCAATTTTTCATCTTAGTGTATAAAATGACTATGATTTAGGGTGATGGTTTTGATTAAATTCAATCTGATGTGATTTCTTCATTCATTTCTGCTATAAAAAAGAGCTGGCATTCATGGCTACCTGCCTATAGCTTTGTGGCAAAATTACTATGTATGACTTTTGTGATTATCTTTACTGTTACTTTGGAGCTCAGGTTTCACTCTCAGGCCCCAAAGTACACTTTTGCAAATCTTTGCTTTTAACGTTTAGTATTTTAGAAGATCCTAAATTCACCTTTAAATTTTTTGACTTAAGACAGGAAAATGGTGCTGGGTTTGGATTTGATATCTATGCTTTCTGTCTGTGATACTATTATGCGTTTGTTGGAAAACCAGGAGAACACTTATTTTTGTTTACTGGCTCCCTGCACACCTCCTAAATTCAACTTAAGTCCCATGGTGTAAGGCCCCCCAACACGGTGATGTTAAGTGTACTGTGTGACATAAGGCTTGAGGTCAGTAGTTGTTTGAGGAAAACAGATGGGTTTCTGAGATGTCACTTGTACCCTATGCTCCAATTTAAGTGTGCCACTCTGCTGTTTCTCAAGGTTTTTTAAAAGTCTTGTTTGTGAGAGAGTAAATAAGTTTTATTCCTTAGAGGATAGGGGAAAAATACACCGTTGTATACATAGCTGATAGGGACATAGTATTTTTTCCCCCTGATAATGGTATTTCAAGATGATTCAAATATTTTGAGGTGGAGAGAACATTCTATTCCATTGCTCTCACTTTGAAATGAAGAAGCTAAGACTCAGGGAACTTTAAATCACTCACAACTGTTTGGCAGTAATGAGACTGCTAAACATCAGGAAAAAAAGCCTCAACAGTAAATGAAGACTCAAATAAACTACATCAAAACAAGCAAACAAAATAAAACCAACACATACACACACACACACACACACACACGCACGCACCAACACACGTGGTTTATTGGTGATGGGGTTAATATTCCATTCTCATTTAACACCATTTGGATTTTTAACCTGGCCCTCAGAATGTGCTTTTTTCCGTTCCATCACCATTCAACCTTTTTTTGAAAATAGAAATGCCATTCACTCATCCAAATGAATTTCTAAAGTATGGGTTCTTACACTTTTTTTGTGCTATGGATCCATTTGGTTGTCTGGTGAAAGGAACATTTTCAGAATAACATTTTTAAATGCTTAAAATAAAATACCTGGGATTAAAAGGAAAATCAATTGTAATGAAATACAATTAGCAAGATAGAAAAATAAATTTGTGATATAGTAACATATGTGGTTATAGTAAATAACAAGATTTAGCGTCAGTCTAATGACTACTAAAATTTCAAAGTAATAACGATTTTAACAATTTGAGAAAGTTGGAACAATTATAATTTAACACGAAAATATCTGTGATTTCTAGAGGTGTCAAAATCTCTGGTATTACTAAAATTAATACATTTTACTTAGATGCTATTACAGATGTAATTTTTTTTCTTATCCAAGTTATAGACCTTCTGGTGGATTTGTAACTTTAGTGGCTTCCCTGAGTCCTCCCTCCTGGTGGGTGACCCCCCCCACACTGATGCTGGACTTGCTGTCTTCCAGTGGGATATCAGCAAACCCGACTCCCACAGTCATTCATTGGGCGTGCCCTCCAGGAAGGCTGCCGTGCATAACACAGAGACCTGGTCTAACACTTTTGAGGATGAAAGAGAGAGCCAGAGGCTTCCCAGTCATCCCAGCTGAGCCAAACTCCAACCCCCAGCCCCATAAATTAGCCCAGGTGAGACCAGTAACACACAGAACCGTGAAAATAAATGGTTTTTGTTTTAAGCCGCTAAATTTTGGGCTGTTAGGCCGCGATACATAACTGATATGGACCCCTGAATTCTATCCACTGACTCTTTGGACTCCGGATTGAGACCCATGAGTGTTTTTCACTATCGTAATTCAAAGCTCCCACACTGTTTAGAGATCACTAACTCCTCGCTCCTCTAAGTGTGGGTCGCGGACCGGCGGCATTCACAATTCCAGAGCTTGTTGGAAATGCAGCATCTCAGGCTTCACCCTAGACCTGCCGAATCAGCAACTGCAATTTTACAACATCCCCAGATGATTCGCATACGCGTTAAAGTTTGCAAAGCACTTGAAAGCATGCACATTAAAGTTTGAGAAGATGAGCCAACCCCTTATCTCATAATCTTCCCTTTCAGAAACTTCTTTCACTCATTAGATACTCTCCGGCTAAGTGTTCCGTCCAGCCGGGTGAGGCGAAGCCTTACTGCCTCATATTCAAAAGTTCCAGGCGCGCTGTTTAATGTGCCTGCGGGGCTGCGATGGTCCGTTTTGTGTCAAACGGCATGTTACGGAAGGGGGTTATAGGCATGTGAAGGCTGTTGGAAATAACGAACGAATGAGTGATTGAAACCTCCCAACCCACCAACCAACCAATAACACTCCAGGCACAGAAAATCCCTTTAACGAGTAAACTAGAAGTCCTCCTACAAAGTTTAATTTGTTGTCTTCAAGAGTTGGGCTGGCTTTGCCGGGTGTGGGCCCCTCGGGTGTTCCGTGCGCTGAGGCCCCCGTCCCGGGAAGGGTGGCCGGGAACAGGGGTGGCGGCGGCTCCCTGGGGCGTCAGGCCACGCCCTCCGGGAGCGCGGCGCGCGCAGTTTGTCCCCACGCAGCTCCCATATAAGGCGGGCCCCGCCCCGGCCTGGGGCGCGAGGGCGCCGCGGTGGCTCCCTGGCGGCGCCTCGCGCCCGCCCGCCGCTACCGCGCATGCCTGGCCCGCTCCTAAACCTGGCGCGCCTCGTTTTCCAGCAGTCAGGTGGTCAAATCCGCACCCAGCTCTGCGCCAGCGAGTGCGGAACACCCTGGGTTTTCAGGGTTATGGAAACAAAAGGAAGCTGATTCCGGGCTAGCCGCGGGGTTCTAGGGAAGCTGATGGAATAATGATTCCTTGTCTGAGTGGGTCACATGTTTGCAGACATCGTCTCACTTAATGCATTAACCATCTCCATGGAGTTGTTCCTGATTTGCAGTTAAGGCAGAAGCCTCCGAGACGCCCAATAATGCAGACTGGAGGACTCCCAAAGCTAGTGTTGGAGCAGGGGCTCAAACCCCGGAGCCCAGCCTCCAACTTCTTGCGGCTCCGTTACAGCTTGGCTTCCTGGAGGAGCAGTTCCTCCCACCCGGTCCTGTCCCCTTCATTTGAACTGTGGCCGCTGCCTGCCCGCTCCCGGGTGCCCTGGGGCGAAATACTGGCGGAGAGGGGGAAGGGGAAGGGGGAAGGCAGAGCATCCCTTTGTGGCCCCTTTAGAGACGTGGAGGGCAAGGTGGGTCTTGAAGGCGGGGCACTGTACTCAGTGGGCCTGCCCGCCCCCACTTGTCAGCTGTGGGACGCGGGGTAGGAAGGGTGGGGTCCTGGGGCTGGGATAGGGTGGGCTGTTTGTGCTAAACGGCTCTGAATGGGGCAGCAGTAGAAAGGCAGAGCTGATGTCTTGATTAATGCGGCACACAGATAACCCTGTGGCTCACAGGTGGCCTCCTGGGTGTGTGATTGAATGAATGAATGAATTTATTCTCCTGGGGGGGGGGTCACTTCTACCCGAGGCCCTAAGCCTTAAAGAGAGGGTCGTTCCCACCCCTAACTCGCTTACGATTAAAACTAAACTGCTAAACTGTAAATAAGTGCAAGAAAAGCCCAAGTAAGGTCTGATTTCAGCCAGTATAGCCATTCTTGCCCGCATTTAAAACATCCAGTACCCTTTTTATTTCTCGCTTCTTCGGCCTTAGAGTAGCGGAGAATGCCCTAGCGTCGTTTCCCACTAACACGCTTGCGATAATCTCCATGCCTCAGTTTCTTGCTCTGTAAATTGGATGAGCTAACTCCTGCACGGTGGGGTAGACAGGTCCTTGCTAAGGGCTGAAAATCCGTGTTTTTGGTAATCTGACCCTCAGGATTGTGATCTTTGCTCTGGCCCTAAATTACTGAGATCCTCTTCTCTTCTTCCTTCTACCCCGTTTTTCAGGGAATGAGGGTGGGTTCTAGCTTTCTGGAAGCCACTCCGCCCTGGTCGCCCTCTGTGACTTCCAGGCCACTGCCTGCATCGGGGATCTTTCCAACTTGGTGAGCTCAGGCGGCGGCGCCCGGGCGTCCCGGCCCCGCCTCTCCGCGCCTCGGGGCCGCAGCCAAAGCCCGGCGCACGGATCACGCGGGCGGGAGCCGCTCTGGGCATGCTCGGTGGCGCGGCAGGTGGGGCCGCCGCGGGACGCCGGGGCCGGCCGGGAGAGGAGGGGCCGGGGCGGAGAGGGAAGTGGGCGGGAGCTGCGGGCCGAGTCGCAGAGTCGCCGGCGGCCGGGGGGCGCCGGCAGGTGGGACCCCGCGCGGGCCGGGCCGGGATGAGCAATGGCATCGGTCAAGGTGGCCGTGAGGGTCCGGCCTATGAATCGCAGGTGAGTGGGGCCGCCTGCGCCCCCTCCCCCTGGCGCGCCCACACCCAGAGGAAGATGGTCTCCAGCGCTCCTTAAAGGCCAGCCTGCATTTAAATGTCATGTGCCGGCGTCCGGCCCACCTGGCCCTGGCTGTGGCCTCTGGGGGCCTGGAGCACTGCGTGCTTTGCTCTCCCTCACGGTGCCCTGGAGGAGACCCTGAGGGTGAAGAGTTCACGAGGCCCCAGAGAAGATTCCTGTAAACTCTTCCCCATCCCATTAACTTGAGGTTTGCTTGTTCCCCCTTTAAAAAGCATTAAGGGATCACTTCCGTGAAGGTGTAAAATCCTTCGGGAGGAACGTGAGGGTGATCCTGGGGACACCACGTGCTGTCAGGCCAACTCCCCTCTATTAAGCCAACTCAGAAGTTCTGTAACTATTAACAGTGTTACTTTTTAATCTCTTAGTAAGAGAGGATTTCTGTTCCGTGGATGTGAACACTAACTTTTAATCAGTAACTTAGCAGTTCTTACCTTCAGGTTAAAGAGTGGATGGGAAAACTTTAACAAAGTTTTGACTCCTGGGGGAAAAAAATTCAAGGACTCTTAAGTACACGTGTTTCAAATATGCTGATGTTAAGAGAGGGGGAGAGTTGATCTTGTTATATGTTTCTACAAAATAATGCTTTTCAGAATGATTGACTCTTCATTCACTGAAAAATACTCTTGTGCTTCCTTTTCAATGACCTCTTTATAATCAGTTTTAGAAGATGATCTGGAAGAGTGACTTTTTAAATTGGCTTAACTTTAAAGAATGAAGTAGACCTAAGTGGGATGTGTCCGCTCGGTCTGTAGGCGCAGTTCACACAAGGCCATTTGTTTTTATTGGCTTCTCAGTTAAGTTGTTGGACATTTGACTTATCATATGGCCTTTCCACTTCATGTCAGCTTGTGGAGGTCAATGTGTGGTAGTTGTGACAGCTGATTGGGGCATCAGATCATAAAATCAAGAGATTGCCAGGACCTTCTTGGACTCATCTGAATCTTTTTTTCTATTGGCAAGTAGGAAATCATTATTCTGCTTTGTAACTATTGGAAACCAGTGCTATTGTGACTTTTAAGTTATTTCTAAAGCTTTTTAGGGAAGCAGTTTGACATTTTTGTAAACCCTAAGAGAATATGTATGTTTCTATGTATATTCAGTCATACATGACAAACAGACCCCAAAGTCATTTAGATGATTTAAAAAGATTTTTCTTTATTCTGACTTTACATATATATAGAAGTTCCTTTCCTTCTTTGGAATAATAATGAGCACATGGTAGAAGATTGTACTGAGTAACTTTAGACAGCATTTATTAATCGCCTACAAAATGCACAACATTGTGCTGGGTGCTGTCTGGGGAACAGGGTGAATGGTGTCTGATGCGTCTTCTAGGAGCCCGCCGTTTGGAGAGGGAGGGACTGCGTCCTGGCAGGACTCCTGTAAAACATTGGGCCTGCTGGCAGAGGTGCTGCATGAACAGTGCCTTGCAGGTGTAGGCTTGAGCCCAGGTATGTGGAGGGATGGCAGGAAACGTGTCCAAGAGCCATGTGCTGTGAGGAGATAGGTTGACGTGATGACATTTGAGCTCTCAGCAGAGAACTCTGATGGTGGCATTAGGTTTAGGGCCAGAGATGGGGAACCAGCAGTCTGGGCCACAGGTGGAGATGGGAAGGCTGGATAGATAGACTGAGACAGTTTACTGGCAGAGTTTCCAGGATTTGGCAGCTCATTGGATGGGAAGGAGAGGGACAGGGAAGAACATAGACTCATTACCTGAGGTTTGATGCTCAAGGAGGTGGAAGAGGTTGGGGAAGGTGGACCATAAGGTTGGTGTGTTCTCTCTTGGGTTTGTAGTTACATGAGATGCAGTAAGTGTCACGTACAAGCACAGCGTCCGGCACAGAGCAAGTGCTGCCCTGGTGTTGACCGTGTTCATTATCTGAAGTGTGGGAAGGACTTCCATTTCTTTGCTGGTGGTGTTCAGTAGACTGTTAGAAACATGGGTTAAGGTCTCAGGTGATTTGAGGGTTGACATTTGGAAATCTTTTGCACATAAATGTTAGTTTAAGAAGTGAGATTTCTCAGGAGGAGAATATCTTATTTTTATGTATAAAGCAAAGATACACACACACATACACACACATAGTAGATTAAAAAAAATGTTACAGTGAGAAGAAAAGGGAGCCACCAGGGATTAGACACTGGGATATGCTTCTCTTTAGGATTCAGGGAGAAGGTTGGCTTGAAGCTGGTGGAGGAGAATCAGCGCAGCAAATTATCCTGACAGGGAAAGGAGAAGTGTCTCTTGAAGAGGTAGTGGTTGGTGTCGAATGTTGCCAAGATGGTGCCCTGATAATGCAAGATGAGGTCCTTGGTCTTGGAGACAGGGGCATTGGTATCCTTCCAAAGAGCAGTTTCAAGGAGAGACAATGATCCAGAAGTTGGCAGTGAAATGGAAAGAGATGTAGAAATGGCCAACGAAAAATACTTGACCTAACTCATAAGGAAAGACATGCAGATTATAATAGCAGTAAGAAATCATTTTCTGCCAGTGATATGGTGAATGTTAACTGAACATCAGGTGGCGGCACTTGAGTGGTGATGGGATCATAAAAAGTCAAAACGTCTGAAACGTTCGTATTGGGAAACTTGACAGTAGCTGTCAAGATTGGAAATTTATAAACTCTTTGATAGGGCAATTTCATTTCTAAGAATTTATTTTACAGATTATATTCCTGCCTAGCAAGATGAATGTGTCGGGGTGTTAGTTCCATCATTGTTTGTGACAATAAAAAGTCATAAATGACCTAAATGTACAAAGATGGGGGATTTGTTAAATTGTGGCCTATTCATTTGGTAGAATGCTGTGCAGCACTTATAAAAGAATGTGTTGGTCTTAAAAGAGTTCCAAGATAGGGGGTTAAGTGAGAAAAGCAAGATATCTACACATAGACACACATACTACAGTAGAGTTGTGTGTGTGTGTGTTAAAAAATGTATGCATACACCCACACAAGGCTGTATCTGTACAGAACGATTCATAGGAAGCCTAACAATGGGAACTTTAAGGAGGAGGACCGATGAAGAATCTGTTAGGTGAAGATGGAAGGCTTTTCCTTTTCTCGTTTTACTGTTTGAATTTTTACTTTGCTCATGGATGGTTTTATAATTAATAATTAAAAACTTGTTTATGTAATTTTTAGAAGTAACCTAAAAAGTCATTGGCACTGGAGAAAGAATTTTCGGCTGGTTGTCTGGGAGGACTGAAGGAAGTTAATTTTTTTTCCAGTTTTATTGAGATATAATTGACATACAGCACTGTATAAGTTAAGGTGTATAGCATAATGATTTGAGTTACATGTATTGTGAAATGATTACCACACGTAAGGTTAGTTAACACCCGTCATCTCATATGGATACAAAAAAAAAGAGGAAAAAGTTTTTTCCTTGTGGTGAGAACTCTTAGAATTTACTCTCTTGACACCTTTCAAATATACCATATGGCAGTGTTAAGTATAGTCATCATGTTGAACATTATGTCCCCAGGACTTATTTATCTAATAACTGGAAGTTTGTACCTTTTGACCTCCTTCACCCACTCCCTACCTCCTGCCTTTGGTAACCACAAATCTTCTCTTTTTCTATGAGTCTTTGTTTGTGTTTTGTTTTTAGATTCCGCATATAAGTGAGATCATACAGTATTTGTCTTTCTCTGTCTGATTTATTTCACTTAGCATAATGCCCTCAAGGTCTGTCCATGTTGTTGCAAATAGCAAGAGTTCCTTCTTTTTTATGGCTGAATAGTATTCCATTGTATACATACACCACAACTTCTTTATCCATTCATCTGTTGATGGACACTTAGGTTATTTCCATGTCTTGCCTATTGTAAATAATGCTGCTGTGAACATGGGGGTGCAGATATAAAAATTTTTTTAATGTTAATTTTTAGAGTAGATGAGCTTCAGGCAAAGAGGAAGCAGCTAACAGACAGGAAAGGAGTGACTGGGAAGTGAGGACAGTGGTTGCAGCCAGGCTCTTAAAGGTTGGGAAAGGTGGTGAGATGTTGAGTTTCTGAGCGAGGAGCCTTTGCAGTAACCAGTCCTTGCAAGAAGCACCCAATGCTTAATTCAGGCCAAGATGTGATGAGTTTGTTTTTACTACCTTGTGGCTTTCAGTTATGTGGCAGAAGTAGTAGTTTCAAATTCGAAAGCCATTATGTTGCATCGCATGAGCAACTACCTTTACTGAGAGTTTGCTCTGTGCCAGGGGTATAAAATGTAACCTTGGCAACAGTCTTAGCAGGTAGAGACTATTATTGTCATGCCTTTTTATAGACTGGGAAACATAGTTAACTTGCCCAAAGTCAGTTTCATAGGACAGTCACAGCTATGCTTTTTAAAATGAGTAAAATGTTCGCAGAAACTTAATTCGTTCATAATTTTTATGGGCAGAAGTTCAGCATTTATGCGTCATCTGTATACCTTTTTCCTTATGATTTCTTCCATTGTTCTTATGCCTAGTCTTTTCTTTTTTATTGGTTGCATTTTTTACAGTTTTACAAGATATGATTTTTTTTCACCTCTGAAGAGGCAACAAAATAATAATTTGGTAATGAATTTGTTCATTTCCTGTTGATTTCTCTCGCTTGTCTTTTCATGGAAACACTAGATGATTCTTCAGGGCCATCTATCCTGTCCCATTGATCTGCCAATGTTAACAGAGTCAAGGTCTGATGGGTTCCAGTTTTGGCTTGTCAATGCAAATAATCCACAATCAATCTATAAATCAAAATTTGGGTTGAGTTTATTATGAGCCACATCTGAGGACTATAGCCCGGGGAGGCTTCCTTCCCCAAGGGCAGAAGGCACATCCAAGAAGTGGAGTGTACAGAGTGGTTATATACCATGTTGGAACAAAGAGCATATGTCACATATGACAGGAATATCTCTTTTACTACCGTGACGAGGTACTTAGCTGACACAGCAGGTCAGTGGTCGCAAGGTGAGCACAACAGGTCAATAATTAATCCTTAGTTTCCAGGAAGAGATGCTTATACTTAAGGAAATGCTGATATGGGGGGAAGCTACATCCCTATATATAAGGGCATCATTCTTGGCTTTCAGGCATTGTAAATGTTTAAAGCAGACGTACAATGCATGCTCAACAGGCCACATCAGGCCCTTTTGGAAAAACAAGGTCAGGTTGAATTAATTTTAAACCCAATGGCTTCCTCATATACTCCGATGTCTTATTGAGTTTCATTTATTTATTGCTATCATTTATAAGCTGGGAAAATTTGAGCAAGAGACTTTAATTGTTCTAAGCCTCAGTATTTGCATCTGTAAAATTGTGATAATAATTGTACATACCTTATAAGTTGTGAGACAAGGTCTTTTTTCAAATATTTTTAACTGTGGCTCACAATGAAAAACACATTTTATACTAAAGCCCTGTAGATAGGTAAAAGATTCAGGAGGTGTTAACATGCAATTCGCTCATATTTTCTATTCTGTCATATGTTATTCTATTCTGCTTCATTTTAAAAGATGCCGTTTGTAGATCTAAATAGACTTGAAGGTTTACTCACGAGTTGTAGTCAGCAGTGGGAAGAACACTGTTGTGAGGTGCAAATGAGATGTTAAAAACTAAAATTCCAAATTTGAAGATCTGATTGGTTTTATTCAGGGATTCATGAATTGGGCAGCATGGCATCTAGCAAACAGAAGTGGGGGGTGGGGAGGGTGGGGAGGCCCTGAACAAATGGAAGGTTTCTATAGGCAGAAACTGGGCGGGACAGAAAAGTTATTAACCAAAGTGAAGAAAGGATTCTTTGAGGCCAGGTTGCCTTCCCTGAGGGGAGGCGGGGGGTCTTATCATGCAGATACCTCCCCAGTGCTGACCAGGAAATTCCAGACTGATTGGTTTAAAATCCCCCTCCTGGGAGAGGCTGAAACGGCACAACATAAGTGACTTCATCTGGGGCTTGTGTCTTTTTTTTGGTGAGGAAGATTAGCCCTGAGCTAACTTCTGTCACCAATCCTCTTTTTGCTGAGGAAGACTGGCCCCAGGCTAACATCCATGCCCATCTTCCTCTACTTTATATGTGGGACCCCTGCCACAGCACGGCTTGATAAGCGGTGTGCAAGTCCGTGCCACCGCCCGGGATCTGAACCTGTGAACACCGGGCTGCGGATAAAGCTCTCCACACTGTGCCCGGCATGTAGCAAGGGCTCTGTACAGACTGGATATTGTTATTGCTGTTGTTTTTACAATTTATGATTGTAACTTTATTCAATAAGAAGTATTTAAAAAAATGTTTTACCAAAAAAATATTTACCAAGTGCTGGCATCGGGCCCGGTGGTGGCTTTATAGTGTGCTTGGTTATCTGATAAGGCAGGTGCACCCCGTTCCTTCTTATTTCTGACTGAACTGCCTCTTCCTGATTAGCCTCTCTGGTGGAATTCAGTGTCATGTCCATCAAGTTAAAAAGAGAAGAAAAAGAAGAAGAAAACAGCAGTGGTATTTCAACATGGATTGGTATCTTTAGAGTGTAGTGAAATCTTTGCATTTAAGAGCAAAATGGCTTCAGGGAACATAGCTTGTGGTTAGTCTCTTGGGTCTGTGATGGTGACGATGGCCGTCTCTCATATGAAGGCTGGGAGGAGGCGAGACGCTGCCCCCCACCAGGCAGCGTCATGCTCATTTCTTTACTTTGGCAACTTCGTGTCCTCCTCCCACCAACTGATTGACCGAGGGCTTTTTATCCCCGTTTTACAGAGGGGATACCGAGACCTCTCAGATAGTGATGCTGGGCTGAGCTGGCTCCAGTTCTCTCCAGAGTCGTTTGTATGGTGACTTGTTGTTTTGGGCTCACTGATGACAGAAGCCCTTGGCCTCAAGGGACTGCTGGTGTAGTGCCAGAGAAGGCGGGGACACAGCACGTAAAAATAACAATAGAGTCTGTGTGCCGTTGAGATGGAGTGAGCCTCTGGGGCCTTCTGGAGGCTGGGGGAAGACATTCCAGGGCTTCCTCTGGTCTCTTAGATAAGAGGGTGGAGTCTGGATTGAGCGGGAAGGGGTATTACCAGTGACCACTTAGAGAGGATCTATTAAGTGCTTGACTAATGCCCTTTGGAAGTTGGCATTGTCACCCTGTTCTACAGATGAGGAGCAAGGGCTCAGAGATTGAAACAACCTGCCTGAGGTCACACAGCTAGGTCACTGTGAAGTCTAGATTTGAACTCAAGTCTCTCTTAGTCTCACTTCTAAAGCCCCTCCATTGTACAGAAGACTTAGATGAGAGGAGGGCAGGGAATGGCAGGCAGGTAGGAATGAGTATGGTTATCAGGGATTTTAGACTAATGGAAGATTTTTGTAAGAATTAGTTGAGAGGTAGGTAGGCAGGGTGTTGTGAGGACTTTTCTTTGTCAAGCTTGGGAGTTTGGGCTTTTATTCTTGAGTCTTGTGCCGGCTAGTGTGGTAGCTGTTGGTCACATGTGACTATTTAAATTTACATTAAATAAAATTTAAAATTCAGTTAGTCGCATTAGTCACATTTCAAATACTCAGTAGCCACACATTGAACAGCACAGGTACAGAACATGTCCATCGTTGTGGAAAGTTCCGTTGGACAGTAAGACTGAACTGGGTTTGAATCCCAGGTCTACCACGTGGCACTGACGTCACTGCCCCATGCTTTAGTTCCTTCCTCTGTAAATGGAGATCTTCCCGGGACCCAGGTCCTGGGGCAGAGATGGTGACTGAATGAGTTAACACTTGCTAACAGTAAGGGCTCTGTAAGTGTTGGCTGTTATTTTTAGGCACTGGGGGCTACTGATGGTTTTAAAACAGGGTTGTCATTTGCCATTTAGCAGTTTCAGAAGTTTCATCTAACAGCAGTGTAGGGAAATAATACCAGCACCAGCACCAGTGAACATATTTACTATTTGCCCAGTGCTGTGCTAAGTGCCTTTTGTGCCCTCTGATCCCACTGCCTTTCCTCCCACACTGTAATGCGGGACCCGAGATGTCTGTGTGAGTGGGCAGAGGCCAGTGCAGGGAGACTGTCAAGAGGACTGAATATGACCTGTGATGATGTGATTCTGGACTAGGCTGGAGTTGTAATAGGAAAGGATAAAACTTAAGAACAAAACCCTGAGGAAGCTTTCACTGAATTTTCTTTTTTTTTTTTGGAAAATGCTTTTCTTTATTCATTTGAACACACATATTTGCTTTGAAATCTTTGTTTGATAAGTCTAACATTTTTAGTCACTCAGAGGCAGTTTCTATTGACCTTTTTTTCTTTACTGTGGGTCACACTTTTCTCTTTCTGCCTGTCTCATAATTTTTTTGTTAAAAATTGTCATTTTAGCAACTCTGGATTCTAATTTTTTTCTCCTGAGAGTTGTTTTTATAGCTGTATTTGTTTAGTAGTTTGCCTGGACTATATCTGTCTGTATATCTATATATGAAATATATATGTATGTATGAAATCTGTCTGTCTCCCCTTTGGTGTGTGGCCGTAGATATCTTTACTCAATAATATATTCTTTTTATTTTTTAGGCTGGCTTCCCTGTGTCTGAATAGCTTAGTGGTCAGCCAGTGATTGGATAGAGATTGTGCTCAAACACCTCAAACCAGTTAGGCTTCATCCTCTGCTAATGCGTCTGCTTGTAGACAGGGGAGCACATTCACAGTATAGGATGTTCTCAGGTCTGCCCTGGCGTTTGCTTCCTGATACGCCCTTTTTTTTTTTTTTAAATTGATATCTTAATAGTTTATAACACTGTGGGCTTTTAGTTGTACATTATTATTTGTCTGTCACCATGTGGATGTAACCCTTCACCCCTTGTGCCCACCCCCCATCCCCTTCCCCTTGGTAACCACCAACCAGTTCTCTCTGTCCGTGTGTTCACTTATATTCCATATATGAGTGAGTTCATGCAGTGTCTGTCCTTCTCTCTCTGGCTTATTTCACTTAACATAATACCCTCTAGGTCCATCCATGTTGTTGCAAATGGGACAATTGTGTCTTTTCTTATGGATGAGTAGTATTCCATTGTATGTATATACCACATCTTCTTTAACCAGTCATCAGTCTAGGGACACTTGGGTTGCTTCCACTTCTTGGCTATAGTGAGTAATGCTGCAATGAACATGGGGGTGCATACGCCTCTTGTGATGGTTGATTTCATGTCCATTGGGTAGATGCCCAAGAGTGGTATTGCTGGATCATAAGATATTTCTATTTTTAATTTTTTGAGGACTCTCCACACTGTTTTCCATAGAGGCTGCACCAGTTTGCATTCCCACCAGCAGTGAATGAGGGTCCCCATTTCTCCACAGCCTCTCCAGCATTTGTTGTTATTTGTCTTGGTGATTATAGCCATTCTAATGGGTGTCAGGTGATATCTTAGTGTAGTTTTGGTTTGCATTTCCCTGATGATAGTGATGTTGAACATCTTTTCAGGTGTTTGTTGGCCATCTGTATCTCTTCCTTGGAAAAATGTCTGTTCATATCCTCTGCCCATTTTTTGATCGGGTGGTTTGTTTTTTTGTTGCTCAGTTGTATGAGTTCTTTATATATTACAGAGATTAATCCCTTGTCGGATAAACGATTTGCGAATCTTTTCTCCCAGCTGGTGGGTTGTCTATTCATTTTGATCCTGGTTTCATTTGCCTTGTAGAAGCTCTGTAGTCTGATGAGGTCCCACTTGTTTATTTTTTCTTTTGTTTCCCTTGTCGGAGTAGACATGGAAATTGAAAGGATCCCTTTATGTCCAATGTCAATTAGGGTACTGCCTATATTTTCTTCCAGGAGTTTTATAGGTTCAGGTCTCACTTTCAGGTCCTTAATCCATTTTGAATTGATTTTTGTATATGGCGATAGGAGATGGTCTACTTTCATTCTTTTGCATGTTGCTGTCCAATTTTCCCAGCACCGTTTATTGAAGAGACTTCCCTCTCTCCATTGTATGTTCTTTGCTCCTTTGTCGAAGATTAGCTGTCCATAGGTGTGTCACTGAATTTTCTGATTGTGAAAATAGTGTATGCTTATAAAAAATGTGTGCTATGCAGAAAAGTGTACCAAAGAAATCAAATTGCAAATTGCTCATGATTCCATGATCCAGAGATAACTGGTTGTAAACTTTTGGTGCATTTGAACCCAGTTTTTTCCCCCATTTGTGTGGCAACCTAATGTTGTGTGTGTACTGCTTTATATCCCGTTGTTTTGCATTTGCAAGAGACATTCTAAAGCCCAGTCAGCAGGACATAGGTGAAGAGTCAAAGATGACTGAGTGGTTTGGGGCCATAATGAGTGGAAGAATGACCTTTCCCAGAGTCAGGATGCTGGGGTGAGCTGGCTGGGGTGGAGGGACATGGTGGTCAGTTGAGGTGGCTCAGGGTGCTGGTGCAGATCCAGGTGCTGGGAACTCAGGCGAGTTGTCAGCTCTGCAGATGCACATTTGGAGGTGGGTCACTTTGAAGGTGATAGTGGGTGTGGCGGAAGTGAATGTTGTCTCTGAGGAAGACCATGGCAAAGAAAGAAGAGGCTGGAGCAGTAGCAGGACCATGTAACCGGGGTTAAGACAGGGCTTTTCAGGAGGCTGGCTGAGTGACCTGGGCAAGCTGATTTTATTCTTTAAGGCTCAGTTTCATTTTTTGTGGAACAGCAATTCTCAGAGTGTAGACCAGAGACAGCTGGGAGTCACTGAAACTCTTTTAGGGTGTTTGCAAAGTCAGGACTGTTTTTACTGACTGTTGGACAGTAAGACTGAACTGGGTTTGAATCCCAGTTCTACTAAGTATTTTAGTAACACTACTAAGACATTTGCCTTTTTTACCCTCGTCTTTCACGAGAGTACAGTGGAGTTTTCCAGAAGCTACATGATGTGTGATGATGTCGTGGCTCTGTGTGCTGTGCATTCTGTGTTTTAAAAATTTCTCAGTTTTAATTTTTAATATGGTAACTATAAGTAGATATATCTACACTAATAAAAGCTCTTTGGGCTCCACAGTAGTTTTTAAAAGTATAAAAGGGTCCTGAAGCTACAACATTTGAGAACCGCTGCTGTAAAATAATGCTGCAAAAGTTGCTGGGGGGATAGATGAAAGAGTCGATAGAGAGCGTTCAGCATCCTTCCAGGCCCATAATAACCTTTTGATAAATCATAGGTGCTGTTATTTCTTATCATCACCATTGTTATTGACAGCCACACTTAAGGAGGCAGGAGTGAAGGGCCAAGCAAAGAGAGGAAGGGAGAAAAGCAGGAGAGTGGAATGTTGTGACCAACAAGGGGGAAGGAGAGAGGGGTGCCAACCTCAGAGGCTGCACAGGTTGCAGCTGGAGCCCAGCTGGCCAGTTAGGCGATTGGCTCTTGTCTCTGGAGGGAGCTGTTTTAGTTGAGAGGTGGGAGGTGGTGTCATGGGGACAGGAGGCAGGGGGGTGAGGGCATGGAGGTGGTACCTGTTGACTGCCCTTCCAGTTAATGGAGGGTATAAAGGAAGGAGAGAGCTAATCCCCGTTCACCTGTGCAGAGTTTGGCTCCTAGAATAGAATCTTTCCAAACTCCTGTCCTCCTTGTGTGAGGCATACGGACCCTGGTCTGACTCGGACCCCAGCCCTCACCTGGGCATCGCAAGCCTGGGCTCAGCAGAGGAGAGGTGTGTTTGTCTGTTTTTGTTTTAAAGAAGAAGGAAAAAAACCAGATAGGGAGTTAGGGAGTTGGAGAAAGAAGGCTTTTGGGGCACAGGAGGGAAGCAGGGATGGCTGGAAAGAGAAGGGCAGGTTTCTGGGCGGGCAGCGGGTAGCTGTGGTGCTGCTTAAGGTGTGATTCCCAGGGAGGGTTGTGCTGTCGCTGACTCTGGAGTTGGGATCACATGGAGATTTTTTCCTTTGTTTTAGGTGGGCTTGACAAGTGACCTGAAGCAAGTGACTGATGTTTTTTTCGTACACAAAATTTTAAAATGTCTTAATATGTGTAATGCACTTATATAAGATGTGAGTCCTGGTGATTTAAAAAACGCTTTTTGGTGACTTAAGAGTATTTAGTAAACACAGTTTGGTATTACACTTCTGCTGCTTTGTTTTATTCACGGAGACTGTATACATGAGAGAGAGAGATCGAGAGTGTGTTTGTGTCCTTCTGTCTGTCTGTCCGTCAGAGAGAGAGGTTCTTTAGAAATGTCCAGTTGTGTGATACATGGCACTTGGGTCTGAAGTTGATTTATTTTAAATATCCTCATTTCGTGATTAGTTTTCTAAATTATTTCAGTAGCTTTTGCTATTTTTCTGGGTTTTTAATTAGGATGCAATCTTGCTAACGCTTGTTTTGTGGAAAAAAAATGTTCGAGTTACCCCTACAGCCCGAGGGAAGGTGTGATCGTGCCTTCCAGTCCCCAGGACTGAGAGCCTCTGGTCGATTGCGGTGGTTTGGACTGCCTTCTGTCTGGTTCCACTTACAGAGACGGTCAAGGGAAAAATCCTTCACGGGAAGGTGCTCGTCGTTCCCAGGATTCCACACCGAGAAGGTAGTTGCCAGCAGGGCCTGCGAGCTTTCCTTTGCTCTCACCCGCTCGGCTGAGCATTTGGGTTTCCTGCTCCGTCCATTTCCAGATACATTCATTATTCTTTTTTTTTGTGAGGAAGACCAGCCCTGAGCTAACATCCGTTGCCAATCCTCCTCTTTTTGCTGAGGAAGACTGGCCCTGGGCTAACATCCGTGCCCATCTTCCTCCACTTTATATGGGACGCCGCCACGGCATGGCTGACAGGCAGTGTGTCCGCCGGCGCCCGGGATCCGAACCCGCGAACCCTGGGCTGCCAAGCGCGGACTAAACTGCTGCGCCACTGGGCGGCCCAACATTCATTATTCTTTGTTGCTGCCCGGCAGAGGGGAAGTAGCTGTTTCTGTGATCAGCAATCTGCTCCTAGACACTTTGAGCAAATCTGAGTGGGATATTAGAATTTAAAGTAAATTGAGAAAGTGCTTGGTGTTGATAAGTAATTTTTGTCATCAATCACTATTTCTAGCCACTCATTCACTTACTAGGAACTCTGCTAAATCTTATGCCGTCGTTATCTAATTTAGTTCTTAACCACAATTCTATAGGAGTGAATATTGTTAGCTCTGCTTTATAGATGAGGAAATGGGGGTCAGAGAAGGGTCAGGTCCTGGCTCAGATATCACTTCTTCAGAGAAATCGTTATCACATTATTCTAGTTTTCTAGCTTCATAGCATTTACTGTTATCTGAGTTTATGTCTGTGTGTGCATACGAATGTATTTTTGTTTGCTTGTTTATTGTCTCTCTCCTTCTTGCGTGTAAACTCTGTGTGAGCCAGTAACCTTGTTGGTCTTGGTCATGGCTGTTTCTCCAGGGCCGAGCGCAGTGCCTGGCAGAGATGGGTACTCAAAATATTTGTTTCATTAATAACTGCCACCTCCCTCCCTCTTGGTCTTTCAGTTTGTGGACGCTTGTAAGGAGCCAGGACTCTGTAGCCCTGCGTCTGTACGATGTCTCACACTGCTCCCTGTGAGAAGGAAAAGAGGATCTTGATGACCCTCCTGTTGGTATGAGGAGGAAGGAGGAGGTGGAAGAGAGCTGAGGAGGAGCCTGGGTACAGAAGGACAGCTTCAGCACTTTCCCCGTGTATGAAGTTAACTGTACGCAAATTACTCATCGAATACTCATTATATTTATCTCTATCGTTAGAGAATTTGAGGCATAACATTCTTACAGTGTTTAAATGATAGTTTATGGGACAGAACACTCTTGTTCCTTTTTTTCAGAAAAAGTTTTTTTAGCTTTTTATTTTGAAATAGTTTTAGACTTATAATAAAGTTCCTATGTATGCTTCACCCAGCTTCTGCTAGTATTAAGATCGTATGTAACCGTGGTACAGTTATCAGCACCGAGAAGTTGATATTGGTACAACACTATTAACTAGACTACTGTTTTCCCGCTAAGGTCCTTTTCTGTTCCAGGATCCAGTGCAGGATCCCACATTGCATTTAGCTGCCATGTCTCCTTAATCTCTTCTGCTCCGTGACAGTTTCTCAGTCTCAGAAGAGTGCCAGTTAGTTATTTTGTGAAATGGTCCTCAATGTGGATCTCTGATGGTTCATCATGATTGAGTTGAAGTTATGCGGTTTTGGCAAGAACACCACATACGTGATACTGTGCTTTTCATTTCATATCGTATCAGGGGGTTCCTGATGTCAATATGTCTTATTACTGTTGATATTGACCTTGAGTACTTGGTTAAGGGGGTGTCTGCTGGGTTTCTCCACTGTAATGTTACATTTTTTCCTCTTCGTCATTAATAAATATCTTGCAGGAAAAGTTTCTGACTTCAGGTTGCAAGAGTATTTTTCCCCCATGGGAACACATTTCATATTTTCTATTAAAAGTTAATGTGAATATAAGATTCATTTAAAACATTTCTTTCTCTCTGACTTAGTGAAAAAGGATTTATCATTCTACTTAAAATGAAGGACGTTTGTGCTTTAGAAGGCTGATGACGATTGTCCAGGACTGTGTGCTTCAGACATCTACAGTAAGACGTTTATCAGCTCGATGTACTTCTACTCTCTACTGTTTCATTAAAAAAAAGATGGTTGTTACCCACTACATTGATTTATGATCTGTAGTTTGAAAAACACTACCGTAGTAAGTTTGTTATCCAGAGCAGAAGCTGGTAAAATCTGATTTGGTTACATGAGAGAACTTTGAAATTAGGATGTCATTAGAGTGTAAGTCAACGAATCCTGTTTCCTCTTGGAAGCTGGATGGCGGCCGGGGTGTGGGGTCTGGTGGGGGTGGTGGCGCGCATGTTCCCAAGAGGATAAATAAAGCTTAGAATGAGAATTTCAAACTTTAAAAGTCTAGGATTCTGAACCCACCATGGGTGGCCTACTTTCATGAGCCTTCTTTCCCGAGCCCTGTGGCCTCATGGTCACCTGGTTGCACCTGCTGATTCTTATTTTCAGGGTTTTGTTGACAGAGTCTCAGCCATTACGTGGTTCTGCTTGGGGCACAGGTGAGTCACTTGGTGAGTTCCCTCTGAGGGAGACTTCAAGTTCCCTAGGGAGCTTTCAAGAAAAAATGAGTTTTTCTCCAGGGTGGTGGAGACTAGTTCAAAAGTGAAAAAAGTTGCAGAGATAACGCTTTTGAAAATAGATTTGGTCTATTCTCTTCCTTTTCCTAAAGTTAGTATTTTCATATGAGCTATCTCTGCTTGATCAGATAGAAGGAAAATTGTGAGAAAAATAGTAGTTCTGGGCTGGTGCTCATATATGTTGATCCAACTGGGGCACTGTTCTTCTTTTTAAAAATATTTTTAAAATTTTTGGTATAAAAAGTTGTAAAAATAGTGCAGAGTTCTCACATAGCTTTTGCCCAACTTCCCCAAATGTTATCATCGTATATAACTATAGTATCATTAAAAACCAGGACAAAAACCTTGATACAGTACTATTCACTGATCTGATTTATTCAAATTTCTCAAATTGCCCCAATATTGTCTTTTATTCTGGTTCAAGATCCAGTCTAAGATCACACAATGCATTTAGTTGTCTTGTAAAACATCACCATTAAGCTTTTCTTGTTCCGAGGGCCAACTCTGCCTATACTGGTATGATATTAAGGGTAAGAATAGATGACATTTCCCCCAGAATAGCTCTGTCTATTCAAAAGATTGAGGAATTATGCCTTCTGGCATCCTTTGTTGAAGTGTAGACAGGCATTTTGAGCTGTTAACACCTTGGTTGGATTAATTGTTCAGTTCCACATGTCAAATGAAAAGGACACCTGGGCACCTTTAATCCTTGATGGGGTGGAAAGGGTTGGAGTTTAGAGTGAATTGAGGGAATGCTCATTTCAGTGGTGTGTCAAGGATTGGTTTTAGGCAGAATTAGTTTAATCTGTAGTACAGGGGCCACAAACTTAATGCCCACAGGGACTAGGCAGGCCTGCAGGAATCCATATTAGAAACTCCAAGCATAGGAGAGGGTAGGTAGCAGATTCTCAGCTTCTGAGTCAGGCAGGTATTCTTGTGTGGAGGGCCACTTGCTAGCTTCTGTGAGAAGTTTATCCTCACATTTTAATGGCTTAGCACTAAAGTTACCAAAGAGGTTTATCTTTTGCTCATGTAAGCAGATCGCTGTGTGTGGTTTCTAGTCAGCAGGTGGCTTTTCTCCCATTTCCTGGAGGCTCCACTCTGGGGCTGCACTGTCGTCTGTCTGCAGCCAGTGGAAGAGAGCTAGAAGGTAGGGAAGGCGCACCCACTTCTTGGGCGCCTTGGCATGGAAGAGACAAATATCACTAGTGCTCACCTTGTGTTGGTCACATGGCCACACCTGGATGCAAGGAAGGTGGTGAACTGTAGTCACTGGCTGGGAAACCACTTTCCATACCATAAAGGGGAAGTTATCTGTTTCTACTGCATCCTATATCTAGAGAGCCACTTCCTCCATTCCAGCCAGTGATGCCATTCTGGACCTTTGCACTTGCCATTCCCTCTGCTGGAGGTGTTCTTTCGCCAGATGTCCACGTGTCCCACTTCTTCCTTCCTTAGAGTTTTTGCTCAAATGTCACCTCCACAACGTGGCTTCCTCAGTTATCCCATTGGAAATAGCATCCTCCACCCTTGGTGTTTCCTGTCCCCTACCTCTATTTTTTCTCTTTATAGCACTTATCATAATCTGGCCTACTATGTATTTTCATTATTTATTGGTTTATTTTCTGAATCCCCCATGAGGACAGGGGCCATTTCTATCTTGTTCTTGGATATGTTCCTTGTGCTTGGCAAGTAGCAAGTGTTCAAGTGTTGAATAAAAATGGGAACCTGGACTGTTAAAATCCTCAAAATTTCAAATGTTGGCAAGGATTATAGCTAAAACAAACTAGTAAACAGGTTACTGTGCAGGCCAAACAGGCCATTTGTGTGTGATGCCGGCTGCCAGCCTGGGCTTTGCGTGGAGGGCCAGGTGCCAGGGGCTGGGGCCGGAAGGCATTGGTTTTGCATTCTCGGTCTGCCACTTGCTCGTGGTGTGAGCTTGGGTGTGTCACTTCACTCCTCTGGGCCTCAGCTCCTTCTAAAACGTGAGTCTAATAGTCCCCTCTTCTTTTCCCCTTGGGTTACTATGATGATTAAATGAGGTAGATGGTATGTAAAAACACCCAGTGTATGGTAGATCCTCAATTAATGGTTGCTGGATTATTGGATTTACTGAGTGTCTAACTGAGCTGGACCCTATCCTAGGTGCTGGGGGGACAAGTGCCAAGGGCAGCAGTCCCAGAAGCTTCCAGGAAGAGGGGAGGGGGAAGCTTGATCGGGATGCTATAAGATGGGAAAGATTCATAGCAGGGAAAAGGTCTCCCAATCATCAGGTATTTATTGAGTGCCTCTGTGTACAGGGTTCCATTCAAAGTTTGGAGATTTGTTGATGAACAGGACAGATAGACTGGCTGCCTGCAGGGAACTTATAGTCTAGTGTAATGCTGTCTAATAGAAATGCAATGTGAACCACATGTGTGATTTAAAATTTTCTGGTAGTCACATTAAAAAATAAAAAGAAATAGATCAAATTAAACTTCAATAATTGATTTAATTTAATATATTCAAAATGTTATTTTAATATGCAGTCAATAGAATAAGTATTAATGGGATATTTTACATTCTTCTTTTGTACTAAGTCTTTGACATCTGGTGTATTTTTTACACTTATAGCACAACTCAATTTGGACTAGTTACATTTCAAGTGCCAGTAGCCACAGGTGGCAAGTAGCTGCCATATTGGGCAGTGCAGGTCTAGTGAATAAACAATAGATCATATGTAATGGTAGGTGGTTGAAAGTTCTATAAAGAAAATAAAGCAGAGTAAAGGGATAGGTAACCATAGATAACAGTGGTTAGGGAAGGACTCTCTGTGCAGGTGAAAGAAGGTGATGATCTGTTGGAATATCTGGGAAGAATGTTTTAGGCAGAAGGAATAGCAGGTACGAAGGCCCTGTGGCAGCCGTGTACCTGGAATGTGCCCTGGATACCAGAGGCTGCTGGGACCTAAGTGCAGTGAGGAAGGGGAAGTGTGGTGGATCATTTAGGGCCCAGGAAGCCAAGGGAAGGTCTTAGACTTTCTTCTAAGTGTGGTTAGGGCCATTGGAAGGGTGAGAGGATGGAGTGACCTGATCTGACTTACGTTGTCAAAGGTCACTTGGGCTGCTGGTGGAGAATGGACTCCAAGGGAACAAGAATAGAGGTGAATGATTTGAACAGGAGGCATGGAAGTGTATGATCATGACCATTCATGTGATCATTCACCCTGCAGGCATTCATGGACCACCTGTGAAGTGCTGAGGATTGTGTTAGGCACTGGGGACACCAATGGGCTTGGTGTCTTGTCCTCAGGAAGCTCAGGCTATCGAGTGAGTGATCAGCTGGTTCACAGCAGAAGGGTCGAGTAGAGGAGCAGTGGGAGAAGGCAGGGAGCCTCTCTGTTGAAGAGGTAGGTGTGATGTGATGCCACCTGGCTGTGCTGTTTTTTGCTGGTCTGATCACCAGGCTAGAGTGTCAGGCTAAAGAGCTTGCATTTAGGTGATCTGTGAGATCCTTCTAGCCCTGAGATCAGCAGCCTTTATTCTGTTGGCAATGGACAGCCGTTGAAGGTGAGTTGGGGAGATGGGGGCTGGTGTTCAGTGTATGGTGAGGTCAATGGACCAGTGTTGGGAGGAGGAGGATGGTGAGAAGGGACTGTAGGCAGGCTTTTCCCCCAAGGGAGCCTTCTTTCCAGTGGTAACTTAGCCTGTACGGTCTACTAACAGTTTTCAAATTTTCTGCTCTTTCTGATGACTAGTAGTAAATGAATTAAAGAATCAGTGGAAGGAATTCATTCCTTCTTTCTTGGAACATAAGTGCTTATGATCTGATTTGACTGTTTCTAATTTGATCGTGGCTGGAATTCCTCTCTTTTTTGATTTTGAAGAGTCAGAGGATTTTGTGGTTGTTTTTGTTTTGCCTTCTTTCTGCCTTTTCCTTTTATTCTACTCTGACTTTGGAGAGATAGTTGTTGCTAATCAGTCCTGGATAAATCTGGTTTATTTTCTGTACCATCTTCCTTAGCTTTTGGAGCATGTTGTAGTTATTGATTTGCCATTTCTTATTCATTCATTCATCCATTCAGCAGACATTAAGTGCTTTCTGCATATGAGAAACTGCTTTTTTCTTGTGCAAGCCTTTTCTTGGAAGGATGTGTTTGGACTGTGGTTTGATTAAATTAACAAGGCAGAGATTTCACAGTCCCGTAATCCCAAACTTTCTTGCGCAGTGCTCAGTACAGTGAAGGTGTGATAGAGGCATGGATGGGAAGCGTAGGTAAATCAGATGGTCCTAGGATTGCATCCTGGCATTGCCACTAACTTCCTGCATGGTTTTTTAAAAGATACTTTAGTCTTCTGATCTCTTCTTTCCTCATTTGTACAATAGGGATAATAATACCTTATTTGTAAGGTTATTTTGGTGGCTTAAGGCACTGATGGCTATAAAGTGCTTGCACAGAGTAGGTACAATCAACAGTAACTTATAATTTTATCTTCTGTCTCTTAGGATTTTACATGAATATTGGGATGATGGAGTGGAATCCAATTGGAGCAGATGGAGCAGTCCACTAGTCACCAAATATTAGGTTTTGCTGTGTAGATAATAAAGTACAGTAGGTGTTTGGAGAAAGGAAGATCCATGTGAGCTCAAATCTCTAGGCAAGGCGTTACGGCGGAAGTTAAGCTTTGAGGTCCCAGTATGCTTAGCTTGGTGAAGAGCAGGTGTTTTCCTGGCGACCCTGACATCCTTCCAGCCATTGAGCTTTTATCGAGCCCTTGTTTTGGTCAGAGGTGGACAAGGGCATGATCCCTGTTCTCTAGTCACTCATGATCTAGTGGGTGCAGCAGAAACAGTGTCACAAGGTCTGGGTAATAATGGTGTGTTCAGTGCACGACAGCATGGGGTGGGGAGGTGTGAGTGGAGCTCCTTCTGAGGGCTGAGAGAAACATTCTAGAAGATTCCATGACTGAGGGCAGGGCTCTACAGGATGAGTCAGCCAAGTAGACAAGATTGGCAATAGCACTTTAAGCAGAAAGGGTACAGAGGCCCTAAACTGCAGAGATTAGGGAGCTGCAGAATGTTATGGCCTGGCTGAAACTTCAGATGGCAGGTGAAAGTAGGGGCTGGAAAGCTGGGATGTCCAGAATATGGGGGTGCCTTGTTTGATCAGTTGTGCAGTTGGGACTTTATTATTGCTTCTTCCTATCCATTGTTCTAAAAATGATTTAACTTTAAACTGATTCTGTAGGTAAATGGAGCCATTTTACAAATGGGTGTAACTTGATGAGATTTGTGTATTACAAAGCCAGGGAGTGAGACTGACAGCTGTCCAATGTATTTGGGAGGCCGTTAGATATGACTGGACAAAGAGGGGCCTGAATGAGTGCAGTTGGAGTGGATCCACTCTCTCACTCACCTACTCAGCCACCATCCTTCCAGCCACCAGCCAGCGAGCCAGCAAGTCAGTGATCTATCCACCCATCTACCCATCCTCATTACTCACTCACACCTATCCACCCACTTGCCCGTCCATTCACCCACCCATCCACCCCCTCGTCCAACCAGCTACCTGTCCAATCACCCAAACCCCATCACTCACCTACCCACCAAACCAACCAAATAACCATCCATCCATCGTTTATTAAGCCCCTGCTCTGTCCCAGGCTCTGTACCGTTGATTGGGATGCTGTGTAAGCAAGGCCTGCACATTCCAGCTCTCCTGCAGCTTATGAACTAGTTGAGGAGACAGATATTATGAAAATCCCACAAATGGGTGTTTATTTAGAGGCTGAGGGAAGTGCTCTGGAAGAAAAGGAAAAAGCTTCTATAAGAACCTGTAATAGAGAGACTTGATGCAGGCTAGGGAGAAGGGGCTGGGAAATCTGCCTGGAGGAAGGACATCCAAGCTAAATCCTGAAGGATTCAAGAGGTATTTAAGAGTTAATAGTGACTGACAAGATGGAGGTGGGGGAAGGAATGGGTGACAACTCTCAGGTGGCTGGGGGGATGGGCTGGGTAACATGGTCTTTGGCCAATTTGTAAATAATCCAGAATGAATATTCACTACACCAAAACGTGCTGGAGAGGCCTGTGGGAGGAGTTGGAGTGTGGTCACGGACATGTTCCGATGGTCCTGGCTCTTTCTCACGTGATGGTTTCCCTAAATCTGTTTCTTTCCCTTCTTAATGAAGAGAGAGTGAACTGACCCCTGAGCACTTCTTCTTTCCATTTTTTTGTCCATAACAGACCACAAAGTAGACATCAGGGTATTGATAGAAAGAGGTTCCACCCACCCATCGATTGATTGATGGATTGATTCATCATTCACAAAGTATTTAAAGGTTGCCAGGTATGTGCAAGACCTTTCGCTGGACCAGTAGTTCTCAAGGTGTTTGGTTTTGGGGACCTTTATACTCTTGAAAATTATTGAGGGCCCCAAAGAGCTTTTGTTTTTGTGGGTTGTATCAATCTATATTTACCACGTTAAAAATTAAACAAAACAAAATTTACAACATAGAAATATGTAAGCACACATTCCGTAGCCATCAGAATAATTTGTCATCACGCATCTTGTAGCCTCTGGAAAACTTCATTGTGCACTCATGAGAGAATGAGAATGAAAAAGGCAAATAATGTCCTGGTGTCATTATGAAAACAGTTTTGACCTTGCAGAGTCCCCCCAAACCTTTAAAAGTTGTTGAGGATACAGTGATTCACAAGCCAGGCATAGTCCTGGCCTCTGTTGGACCAGGTCTTGTGGTCCTGTGGAAGCCTGTGGTGGGGGCGCGTCAGGGAAGGCACTTGGGAGGGAGAGACATCTCTGCTAGGCCTGAAGTGGGCATTAGCCGGGGAGGACCAGTGTAGCAGGTGAGGGCATGGCGTGGGGGACATCCAGAGGCCGCCTCTGAGGAACTGAAGGGAGTTCATCATGGCTGCGTGGTAATATTGCATTTGCTGAAATGATGCAACGGTTTGCTTTCTCTGTGTGGCTTCAGTGTGATGTGATTATCCACTTGTTTGTTTTCAGAGGCACACACGGCTGTTCTCAGTTCCCTTCCCTGTGTGACTTGTAGGAAGCTGAGGACCTTGTTTAAGCTGTTGGAGAGTTCCCTATTTCACGTGCTGAACTAGGTTTGTCGAGCTTTGAAAATGCAAACGGAGCAGAGCCATGAAACGTGAGGGGGGCTCAGAGGAAGTGGCAGTGTGCAGGATAATGGAGGCTAAATTAAAAAGCATGGTTCCTCATAAAAGAATGGAAAGGCGACACTTGAGAGTTGAGGACTTGAGTGAAACAGAAGTAGAACTGCTCATCTGATGTCATCATGTTATCACAAGATGAGGCCCCTTGGCCTCAGACAGTGAGTGCCCTTACATTATGTGCCAGCTCCCGGCCCCTCCTCCCCTCCCGAAGTCCAAATCAGAGGTCTAAGTATTAGGCTGGGTGTAGTTTGAGACTTCCTTCGCCCTCATATAGCTTTCGGAGCAGGGGCCCGCTTTGTTTTGCATAGACTCTTTGGTCAGCTGAGCCACAGAAATGAGGCCAGACCTGTTTTGCTCTCTGTTTTATTGCAAAGAGCATGGTGATATCAGGGCTTTCTCACCTCAGGCCCTTCTGGCTTGATGACAAGGTTCTTTCTTTTATTTCTGCCTGTAAATTGTGGTAGTGTCTTCAATTTCATGGAATCTGGGACAAATTCTTGAGTCTTAGGAACCTGCTCATATTGCCCCTGCATTACAGCTCTGGGGAATGGCAGCTTCGTGCTTCAAAAGCTGCCCACCTGGAGGGCTTCAGGAGGTGGATATACTGTCAAGGAGTCAGAAGGACTGAAAATTAGGGAGGTGTAGCCCGTGCTGAAAAGAGAGAAGGAGATGAGAGAGAAAGCCCCTCGCTAGTGGTTTCTTTAGTAAATTCTAAATAAGAAATTAGAAAAGCTGAACATATCAAACCTTATTTGCTCCTAGCTGGGTTAAACCATCTTTTATTTTGTTAAAAGTAATCTTGATTAGTTTCATCACCTCACCGGCATTTTCGTTGCTCTCTCAGAGGCACCCTGGGTGGGAGAAGATAATAAAATCCAGTAGAACATAGGTGAAGTTTGAGAAGCCACAATCAGATCCTTTAAATTTGCTGCCAGTTAGTCATTTAAAAACAGTTTTTTGCTGTTAGAGTCATAATCCCTTCTCTAGTTTCGGTTTCCTGCAGGAGTCTCAACTCCCCTGTCTGGGGTTCCGGGTGGGTGTCAGCCGGCCGGAGTGGGCTGGGTGGACCTGTGGCAGGAAGCTGCCCCTGCTGTCTTGTGGAATGCGGACCCGGGAGCGCCATGTCCTCCCATGTTTCAAGAGAAGTCAGAAACCCAGATTTTTCCATAAAATCTTCTGATTTTTTAAATACTGACAACTGATTAAAGATGTTTTAGAACAGAGTCCACCGATCCTAGCCTTGGGATGCCACTGTAAAACTTAGGGTTTAGAATGAATGTTTAAAAATCTTTCGCCTTTATTTGCTTTATTTAAAACTCTTTGTTTACTTTAGATCATTTCCCCTCACCACTTGCCTACACTATTAGTGTTTTCAGTATGTTGGGGAGGTATCCTTTTTGAGTGTTCTTCACTCTTCCTCCTGTTGTACCACAAGCATCCTTGAATTTCACTGAGCGCTTGGAGATGCTGGTGCTGTCGTGGTTGCCACGAAGGTCAGAAAATAGGGGACATGGGTGGGGGTCGGGGCTCCTAGAAGGTACGGCTCTAGAGGGAGCATCTGCGAGCTGTGCTGGTAATGCTGGGTAAGGGTAGTGATCACCTCTGTGTAAGCTTTGTCTTTCCCCAAGTGCTTCGATCTGTGCTCTGAACCTTGTAGCCCTCTCTGAGGGAGGAAGAGCAGGTCAGACTCCTCCTCGTTTCCTGGATGGGTAGACAGGCAAAGTCGTCGTAAAGCAGTGGTCAGTTGAGATCCCGAGCCTGAACCTGGCTCTTCAGACTCTGAAATGCTCGTCCACGTTGCCTTAGTTCTGTGCATGCTGCTTGCCTGCGCGTGAAGGTGTTTTCTTCTTTGCTGAGGGTTTTACATGGTTGCCTGCGTGGTCTTTTTCCCCCTCTCTCGTCTGGTTTCACGCAGGTCCATGTCATGGTTCGTTTTCTCCTTTGGGCTTTGATGGACATCTGATTATGGGTGAGCCCCAGCTTGTCCCTCTGAGACGTTTAACGGGAAGTAGAGAAAGCAGGAGGTTAGGACCCTGGCCTCACCCCTCAGCTGATGGTTTCCCACCCTGGAGAGTTGGATTTAACTGGCGTGGGGTGCAGCTGGCATCAGCGATTGTAAAGCCCCCAGGGGACTGCTGTGTGTGCAGAGTTGGAAAACCCTGGGCTGGGAGTCCTTGCTGGGAGTTTGATTACTGGCTGTGCTCCAGGCACTGGATGCCCCTGATGATGGTCAGCGTGCTCTCCTTCTGTCGGTGCCCTCGTGTTTCCCAGGTGATGGCAATGTGAAAACCTGCCCGAGTGTGGCTTCTTCCTCCCGTGTTGTTTCTTTGCTGCTGTGTGAGTTACATCACGACTCAGAAAGCACAGGTGAGGCATGGTGTTTTCTGTGACTGAAAAGGAGTGGAAGCCAAAGCCGGCAGGGTGCAGCTCTCCATCAAGCCCCGAGGGTGTTTAGGCACAGAGGATGGCAACAATGACTCAGTTTGGGGTTCTGAGAATATCCTGGAAAGGAACTTTCTGGTCACCTATCCCCTTCTCTCTCGCTATAAAAAGTGTGGGTGCTGGGGCCGGCCCCGTGGCGTAGCAGTTAAGTTTGTGCTCCACTTCAGCTACCTGGGGTTCACAGGTTTGGATCCTGGGCATGGACCTGCACACCGCTGGTCAGCCATGCTGTGGCGGCATGCCATATAAAGTGGAGGATGATGGGCACGGATGTTAGCCCAGGGCCAGTCTTCCTCAGCAAAAAGAGGGGGATTGGCAATGGATGTTAGCTCAGGGCTAGTCTTCCTCACCAAAACAAAAAAAAGAAAAAAATTGCAGGTGCTGCTTTAGGCAATGATTGGACTTCTTTTTTGGACCGACTTTGTTGTACTTACCACAACTTCCTAAGTCAGGTCTCTCCGTTGTCTGGCCTCCGGTGCCTGGGGTGGGGTGAACCGCTCATCCAACCCCCAAGCCAGCTTTTCTTTACAGCCTGTGTGCTCTCACCCTTGTGGGTGACTGTGAGCTGTTGACGGTCAAGAGCTGGGATCATATTTTCTGTGTCCCCCAGAGAGCCTCGTAAAGGGGAGATGTATGTCTTTGTCCATGGACCTCCTCCTGCCTCTGGCCACTGTTGCTCTCTCTAACTTGATGTCTGAGTGAGGATGGCCAGCCTGCTCCGGGGAGGGAGGGGACGGGGCTGCTGGGTACAGTGCAGGAAGGACAGCGTGCATCACACGTCTTCAGACTGGACACGCAGTACACAGTCAGAATAACCAAGCATGACTCACAAGTGTTTAAAAATAAATGAAAGAACTTAGGCATTTCTGATATTCTTATTTTTTTATGAACTATGGCCTCTGGATTGTGTTGATGAAGATAAAGCATTTTATAAACAAAACTTGCGAAGATCAACTGTATGGTGGTTCTTCATTTGTTTTTGAGATCTGGGTAGAAAATTTGGCAAAATGTATTTTCTGGATTTCCTCCATTTCCACCCATTTTGGGAAAGCACTGGAAAGGTTTTGTAAAATGAATCTCCCCAACAGAATGTAAGCTCGCAGAGGGCAGGGCTTTGTATTGGTTTTGTTCACGGTGTGCCTCCGGTGCCTTGAATAGTAGAGGCACCACGAGCACTTGTTGAATAAATAGGTGGCTCCTGGATTTGTGATGGAAACGAACGCATTGCTTGTCTGCTGTGGGCCTGGCCTTGTGGTGCCTGCTTTCTTCTGTCACATCTATCAGCACAAAATTACACATCAGGGAAGCCAGTACCCACAGCATTGCTGCACAGTCAGTACTTTTTAGCAACCATGTGATAGGTTTTATTCACCCATTTTACAGGTGAGGAAACCAAGGCTTGGCAAAGTTAAATAAGGTGCCAAAGTCACAGAGCTACTGAGAGTCAGGTTTTGAACGCAGGTCCGCGGAGCCCACTGCTTCCCCCACAATTATTAAACCACTCTGCTTGGTGACATCAGATGATGATGTGTGCTGTGCTTGGTCAAAAAGCTACATGAGACCACGATTCCACCTTACTCTGCTCTGACTTGAAGTCTTTTGAAGAAAATGTCCTGCAATTTAGTATTTTGAAGCATACCTTTCTCTTTTCTGGTATATTTAGCTGGCAATGTTGTAAAAGGAAGCTATCTTCTTTTTATAGGCCAGCTATTGTATTTCTTTTTTTTCAAAAGCTGTCAGTGAGAACATTTTTCTAAAATAGAGATAAATCTGGAGGGAGGGTTGTAGTGATGGTGTGGGTAGAGAGCAGAGAAAACTCATTTCTTTGTGTTTCATGGTGCTGTAGCACAAAACTAGGATATTTTGGGGCATTGAATAGTTGGTTTGATGTCTGAACACAGGAAAACTAAAGAAGTATTAATAGATACAGTCATGTGTCGCTTAATGACCGGGAGATGTTCTGAGAAATTCATTGTTAGGCTGTTTCTTCATTGTGTGAACGGCATAGAGTGCACTTACACAAACCCGGATGGTATAGGCTATTGCAATCCTAGGCTATACAATACTCATCTTATGGGACCAGCATCGTATGTGCAGTCCGTCATGGATGGAAATGTTGTTACGCAGTACAGGACTGTACTCTTTGGTTCTCAATGTTTATATTTACACCACCCCTTTTAAACTTCCACTTGTTTATGAATACGTGCTTGTGTGTTTTGGAGAAGCATATTGAAGAAGTTTGGCCATATGCACATCCTTGTTTTTCCTCTTTCCTGTGACTCAGAGACAGAAAGTCCCTGTGCTGTCGTCCTGGAGTCAGAATCACAGCTGTGGGTCTGCGGGAAGACCCAAGCATCATTTCTGCCTTTGGAGTTAACATCTGCCAAGTTAACTGATATTTATGGGGAAAACACATCTGCATTTAAAAATTGTAAATGTGTAATAAACTTTGAAGCATTTACTTCACTTTAATGCTTGGGTCAAGAATAGTATCTTGTTTTCAGTTCAGCTGTTTCATTCATTCTTTCATTTGCTTATTCACTCATTCATCCAAGTGCTTGCTGCATGTAAGGACAATGCTCGGTATTGTGGGATATATAGAAAGCAGGGCGTTATCTCTGCCTTCAGGAAGCCTCTAGACTAGTGAGGAAGACAAACATGTAGTCGCCCAGCAGTAAACAGGTAGAATGTGGAAAGTGCTGTGGTGTGTTATGGACATCACACAGAAGATAGTGGCTGGGGGTGGTGGTGGTGCTGGGAAGGCCTTCCGGAGGACAGACATCTTTGAGGGCTTTGAAGGATAAGTGAGACAGGAGAGAAAAGTACATTCCAGGCAGAGGGACGGGTATATGTGGGAGACGGGTGTTGTGAGTCCTGGAAGAAGGAATAGTTTGGAATGGGGTGAGGGAGCTTGAGTGATGAGGTGTGTGTGGGAGATGAGGCTGGACGGGCTCCTTGTGCCCCTCTATCCAGCGCCTGATGCAGCTGATGACTTGACCCTGTTTAGTGATCTTTGTGTGGGCTCCTTAGATGTGCTGCCCAGCCCACTGCCATCCCATGGGAGCCCAAGCTTACGTAACTCCCACTAAACTAGGGGTGCTGGCTTTGCTCTCGGCAGCTTTGCAAGGCTGACTCTGTAGGAGCAACTTTGAGCAAGTCACTTAACCTCCCGGGGCCTCAGTCTCTGTGTGAGACGAGGTTGTGGGCAGGTCTCCTCCTCCCTCCTGAGTCCATCCTCATCTTGTCAAGTGCTCCATTCCCCTGAGCCTCATCTTGGCTCTTAAGTTCTTCACCATCTTGGCTCCCAGTTGTCCTCCATGCAGAGTATCCAAAATTCCCTGTGAAAGTGTCGTTATCATCTTTAGTCTTGAGCAAAATTTAGTCCTTTATGGTTTTGGGCTTGAGTTTTGTAATGTATGAAATTCTTCAGCTTTCTACCAGCTTTGCTCACCCGAGACCAGGCTTCCATGGCAGAATTAAGACTAATGCCTGGAATAAGCATCCATTATGGGATTAACTTCGCTACTCTGCTTCTAGAATGGTCCTAGTTATGTACCTTCTATAGGAAAGTTGGGAAAGTATTTACTCAGTATATATGCGTATTATTTTTCTTTCTTTTCCCTTCTTCCTTTCTGTTTTGCCAAAAATTGGGTCCTGGTTTTCATGCTGTTTTGTTACTTGCTCTTTGTCCCCACCTAACAGGGTTTCTCAATAACTTTGGTGTTTTAGAGTTCAGAAGAGAAGCCCCACTTGGAAGCCAACAGTGATAACCCAAAGGCATAGTCCTGTCCTAGATTTTTGTTCTGGAACTGGGGATAGGTGAGTTGGGCTCCATTCAAAGGAAGAGATGAGCTACCTAGTGAAGCGCCGTCTCAGAAGGAGCTGAGAGGCTGTTAAGCTTCCACTCTCTTATAGAATCCCAGCTCCTCAGGGTTGAGGAGGGCATCACACATCAACTAGGGCAGTGGTTCCCAAGCCTGCTTGGTCATTGGAATCTGCTGGGAGTTTACATACACAGATTCCTGATCCCCTCTCTGGAGGATTCTCACTTGGTAGGTCTGGGTTGGGGCCTATCAGATGATTCTGTTGGTCGGCAGGGCTGAGGAATCCCGGATCTGGCCCTGTCATCTTTTGGCTACATCTCCGCTCTACCCCTGGTCCAGCATCTCTTGTGTGGCCTGTAGTAGCCTCCTCACTGGTCTTCCGGATCTACTTTCGCCCCTCTAGAGTCTATGTGCAGCAGTTAGAGGGATCATTTAAAAATGTAAATTCTATTTGCCTCTCCCTGTACAAAAACCTTCTGGTGTCGGTGGCTTCCTATCACATTTAAGTTCCACAGTCTGAGCTGTTTAACCAGGGCCTGGAAGGCCTGACGTAATTTGGCTCCTGCCTCCTTTCCTGACCTTGTCTTCTGTTTTGCTTCCCCCTCTCTCTCTGCGGTCACACTGGCCTTATTGCTCTTCTCCCCCAACCTGGTGGCCAGTCCTGCCCCGGGGCCTCTGCACCTGCTGTTCTCTTTACCTGGGGTGCTCTCCACAGATCTTTGCCTGGCGCTTGGCCTCGCTCCAGTCAGGCATTTGCTCACCCGTCACCCCCTTGGAAAGGTCCTTTCTGACAACTCGCCTCCCCCTGCCTCTGCTTTTGGTCCTATTCCCTGACACTCTTTCATTTTCTTATAGCACTTAGCACTATCTAAAATGGTATCATATTAATTTTTTTCTAACCCCCTTACTAAAATGCAAACTCCAGGAAGGCTGAGACTGTATTGTGTACCACTTTATCCCACACCAGGAGTGTTGTCTGGCATGTGGAAGGTCTCACTGAATGTTTATGGACTGAATGAAAAAGTAAATCTCCCCATACAGCAGCCCAGATAAGGATTTGTCAGTGTCCCACTAAACTTCCTCAGTGACGGACTCTGCACGTCTCAAGGCAACTCATTTTGTGTTGAGACAGTCCTGATTGGTAGTGAGGCTCTCCTTCCTTCAACTGGAAACAAAACAACGATCTGCCTTCTTTGTTGCCCAGTAGCCCCAGCTTATTGCTGTCTGCTGGGGATTGGGGTGTTGGTTAATGCTGTCATTGTCAGCATTCTCTACAGCATCGATTTCAGGGGAGGTGTTGTGGTGAATCCCCTGCTTGGTGCCCAGATCCTCCTTTGCTGAAGGGCTTATCGCCCAGCCTCTGGAATAGTGTCAGTGTACCCTTCAGTGTTACCCCTCAGGGGCCCAAGGTTATGTTCCTTCCCCCGGCAGCCCACAGCCCATGACTGCTCAGTGTGGTGAATGAAGACCTGGCCATCTTGGCCCAACCTGGGCAACTCTGAAGGGCCACTGCAGCTGCAGAATTGCCCTTGGGGTTGCCAAGGCTGTCCCTGGGGTCTGCGTGGCAGTGCCACTGCTCCCTCTACCTGGTCCTGCTTCTGCTTCCTTCTTCCCCCAGGTGTTGATCCCAAGGGCACACCTTAATGAACACCCTGCACGCTGAACTCCCTCAGATTGCCTGCTTCTCCAGGATCTCAACCCGGAACAGTTGGCTCTTTGCCTAATCTTACAGGTTTATTATAGCTTCTCTAGGTCAAGGAAGATAATCAAAGGCTCAGCTTAATAGCTCCCTCCTGCTGTGGCAGAGGTCAGTGGAGGATTTCAGTTAGCATGGGTCGCTCAGAGCATCTGAGACTGGCGGCATTGTTGTCCTTGGCTCGTCCATAACGACAGCCCACAGGGAATGGAGTGGAGGCCGTGCAGATTTCTCACGGACTGCCAGTCGAGGTTGGATTTGGATGTAGGTCACGGTGCTGCTGACCTCTAGTTGACCACTGTGTGGTGAGACGCAGTCTGAGGAGCTGAAATGAAGTCAGGGTGATTGCCTGAAATTTAGTATTTAGAATTTTTTTAGTAATTATCTCCCTTGGGTTTTTCTCAAAAATTGTTCTGAAGGCTTTTATGATTTCACCGAGAGCAACTCAGAGTAGTCAGCAGTCCAGATCTTTGAATGCTCAGAACAGGCCGGAAAGGGTAAGGAACAGCGTGGGGAGAGAGGGTTTCAGGAGAGTAGCCCTCCCTGAGTTTGTTTCCACGCTTTGACTTAGGAGAGGCGACACATGTTCATGGAGCTCCACTACTCCATTGAGTGCTGAGGGTGCCGGCGTCACTGAAGACAGCTCAGTCACTCTGGGCTTGGGGAGGGGAGGCGAATACATGTGCATCTAATTGGAGGAGCCCTCTGGGTGCACACCCTGGGTGAGAGATGGTGGCGTCAGGGTTAGCAAGCAAAAATAAAGGGTGAGTAGGTCTCATGCAATATATAGGATATAGTTATACTAAAAAATTATCTGTTTATCTGCATTTCAAATCTGACTGGGCATCCTGTATTTTATCTGGAACCCTAAGAAAAGAGAAAGAGAAGTGCCATTGGGTGGAGCAGAGGGACTGAGCAGTTCATTGAGTATAGGGGATCGGAAATGCTTCCCCAAAGAGGGGGAATCAGGGCCTGGTTTTGAACATTGAGCACCATTTTGCAGAGGGGTGGGGAGGGGGAGAGGCAGATCTAAGCAGTACACAAGAATGACCAGCAGCAGGGCGAGGTGTGGATGTGCAAGGCGAGGGGGACTTGTCCTCCGAGTGGTTGGACTGTCAGGAGAGGAGGGTAAGTGAGCCAGCGCTCACTTTCCTGTCCTGTAACGACCTGAACTTACCTTAGAGTGTTGAGGAGCCACCCAAAGTTTTACATCAGGGGCTTTTTTTCTTTTAATTAACTAAATTTATTTTAATAAAATTAATATTAAATCATGCTAAAATAACTTCCAACGGTGAGATGTTCAGTTAATTTTCTCTTCCTCTGAGGTCTGCTCCCACTTGCTCTCCGGAGATAACCACTGTTTACAGCTTCCTGTTTATCCTTCAGAAATGTTCAGAGATGTTTTGTGCATCTGGAAGTGTATGTGTGCATATTCTGTTCACTTTATCTATTTATTTAACTGCAGGCTGGATCATGGTCTGCACCCTGTTTTGCTACATGTTCTTTCGCCCACTTAACAGGGTTCCTCAGACTTCTTTCCATAGTAGTACCAATGGAGGTCACACAATCTTTTTAAAAATAGAGTTTTTTGATTTTATTTTTGCTGTTGAGTGTCCTACCAACAAAACGAAGTCAGTTAAATTTTCGTTCATAGTATGTAAGTTTTAAGGTGGATTGGGGGGTACTGATTTACTTCAGAACTTAGAGTGAATAAGCCGTTTTTTAGAGTCCTCCCAGTTAATGGCTCAGTTTGGAGATCTCAGCACCATCCGTCAGGCTGTTGTGGAGTGACCAAATACCATCAACTGAACAATGGAATCAATTTGAATTGCTGGAAAATTTAAAAACATTTTCAGAATAGTTGAATTAACGTAGGGTTGTTTTTTCTAATAAGCTTTCTCCTACTCACATATCTGCAAGCTGACATAATTCGCCTCTTTTTCTGATCGGATGTTTTATATCTTTTCCTTTCCTTCCTCCCTCCCCCCCAATATTGATCTACAACTCAATGTACTTACTCCAGCTGGTTCATTTGTAGCATCTTATGATCTAGTTTCCAGACCTTTCAAATAAATTACTTATTTATATGAAGGGACCATAATTGACTTTTCGATTGAGAAACCCAATTTGCTGAAGTGACTGGGAGAGACAGTTCATTTTGCTCTATTATCAAATCAATGTTCAAATCATATTTTAGGATTATTTATTTTCTTCAATATGAGAAAAATGTCAAGATTTATTTCCCATGTTTCTTAAATATCAGAGGAAATTGACCTGAGGCCAGGGGAACTCTCAGTGCCCGGGTTTTACAGTTTTCAGCTGCAGGGTTAAAAGACAAACACTGAGCGCTGGTTGTGAGTGTTGCCCTTGTGCTCGGTGGACTCAGGTTGTGGAGTGTGAAGGAAGCTGGGTTCTTGCTTCTCTGGGATTCTCTAGACTAACTGGAGAGAGGACATCAGCAGGGATGAAATCCAGATGAGTGGGATGAGCTAGGTACGTGTGTGAAGGGAAATTGTTTCTGAGGGTTTATCGGTGTAAGTGAGTCAAATTAGATCTGAGTCAAGCCTGGCTTGAGAATGTGGATGAGAAGTGGAAGATCCCGTATTGTGTGGGAAAGCAAGAACAGGAATGGTAGAGGGGCTAGTAGGGAGACTGGCAATCACTAGAGGGTGCACGTGGCCAAGAGTATGCTGGGGTAACAGCCAGTCATTTAACATTTCAGTCAGTCCATCACATTCAACAACCGTTTTATAAACACCTCAAAGTTGCAGGCACTGTGCCAGGGCCTGGGGAAGCCAGCTCAGACAGGCAGAGTCTTTCCTTTTAAGAAGTTCACAGTCCGGTGGTGAGACCAGCAGGAGGACCATCTAACTAGGGTATATGGCGGAGGGCTCAGCGGAGGCTCTCCAGACAGGGTGAAGTCTAAGCTGAGTCTGGAGGGATGGCTGGGAGTGGGCCAGGAGAAGGGGACGGGATAGATATGGTGTTGGATAGCAGCATTAGGTAGGGTCAGATTACGAAAGACTTTGTGTACTACTGAGAGTTGGACTTTATCCTGTGGCCTTTGAGAAGTCACTGAAGGAGTTTAAAGCAGGGGAGCCTCATGGTGAGATGTGTATTTTGAAAGAATCCCTCTGACCCCAGAGCAGTGTGTGGATGGGAAGGGACAAGGCTGGAGGCAGGGACTAGAGAGAAGTGGTGGCCCAACCTGAGACAGTGGCTGTGGGGTGGGGAGATGTGGCCAAGGTTAGTAATTGGCAGTAGATTGTATAGGACTAAGTAATTGACTATTGGGTGGGGAGGATGAGGGAGTGGGAGGTGAGGCTGTCAGATGGAATGTCACGTGAACCTTGAACTCACCTGTGGTAGTTCAAGGACCTGGGGTGAAGAGAAGGCCAGGAGCAGAAGCCAGTCTCCAGTGGACGAGGGGGCTGAGCAGGATTGGTCAGCAGGGTGTGGAGGGAAAGGGAACCGGAGCCTTCCTTCTTCCTTTCTTTCATCTCTATTTGGAAGTTTGACAGTCCTCCTGGAATCTATGAGGTATAAATGCACCAAAGATTTAGTTTCAACATTTAATAACTCCAGCCATCATAACCCCTTTTGGAGATTACATTGGCTTTTCTGTAAGTATTTTTAGGAACTAGAGTGAGATTTGCTCTCTATGGCTAAAACTTCAGCTAGCATCTTTGTATTTATCATACTATACTTAGAGATGATTTTTGTAGTAAAGATACATCTTTTTCTTACGGTTTTAGATTTTATGCTTAACAAGGAAACAATCTAGGAAATTGTTATTTGTGAAATTTACTTTGTGGAACAAATGCTCCACCTTAATCTTCCTGACCTATGATTACTGTTTGAAATGACTTCAAGCTGTTGGCAGCAGCCTTACGTCGACGCTGCAAACAGTCTGGGTACAGAAAGGGCTAGAAGCTGATAGCATGGCAGGGTGCCGAGAAAGAGGAAACCTGGATGTCATGACACTCAGATGACTTCTCAGATTTGATTACATCAGACATTTATTGCTGTTGGTCAGAAGCCACTGTACAACTAGGAGCAAAGAGTAGGGACAGTGTCAGCTGACTTAGGTTAAGTATCTATTCTGTCATGCAGTTTTTCATATAAAACTTAAAGGTCAAACTACAAAGTTAGTTTCCCAGGATACGAAGTAGATGACATTGTGGAGTTTGTTTCACGAAAGTAGATGTAAGACCAGTTACCACTCTGTCATATTAAGATAATGTCAGAGCAGTGCTTTTCAAACTTGAACATTCGTCAGAATCATTTAGGGCTCTTGTTAAATGCAAGTTCCCTTCAGTAGGTCTGTGATGGGGCTTGAGATCCTTCATTTCTAACAAGCTCCTGGGGCTATTCTGCTGATGCTGTTGGGTCCTGGGCTACATTTTGAGTCACAAGTGTCTGACTGGGTTCATATCTTTTGGGGCACAGAGCTCTTTGAGAAACTGAGGAAAGCTGTGGGCCCTCAACAGTGAACCTGCCACCTCCCCCCTTCCCAGCACCACACCCCATGCATGTGACTCAAGGTTGTGAACCTTCTGAAACCCACCTGACATCTTCAGTTTTGATTACAGAGGTTGCTCGTGTTACCTAACCATCTTCCAGTCAGTATCTTTCCTAGTATTTTTATAGAGTTACTGTTAGTATAAAACTAGGAAAGTATGGTCACGGTTACCTACAGGTCAGAATAAATGATCATGTGGAAGGCCTTTTCAATTTAGCTGCTCCAAAGGTATAAGGCTCTCAGCCTTGGAACTACTTAATCTCTGGCTTCCAACAAGAGTGGGGGCTACGGTATGAGCCTCATTCCTTCATGTTTTATAAGTAAGAGTTGACAAGTAGTGTGAGCACCTATCACAGTCACTTCTAATCTTCTTAGATCCCTGGATAATTTTGTGCCCCCAATAGGTATTTGTTGATAATAGTGGTTTTAAAATGAAAGACCTAGACACAATAGGTTAGTGAGTGACTGAGAAATGACCCATGTGGGAATCGGAGAGATCGAGATATGGCAATCTGTGGTATTAAAATTAATCTGTGTAGATCAATGGAACAGAATTGAAAGCCCAGAAATAAAACCACACACGCGTGGACAGCTAATCTTCAACAAAAGAGCGAAGAACATACAATGGAGAAAGGGAAGTCTCTTCAATAAATGGTGCTGGGAAAATTGGACAGACACATGCAAAAGAATGAAAGTAGACTATCTTCTATCGTCATACACAAAAATCAACTCAAAATGGGTTAAGGACCTGAGAGTGAGACCTGAAGCTATAAAACTCCTGGAAGAAAATATAGGCAGTACACTAATTGACATAAAGGGATCCTTTCGGATTCCGTGTCTACTCAGACAAGGGAAACAAAAGAAAAAATAAACAAGTGGGACTTCATCAGACTACAGAGCTTCTACAAGGCAAATGAAACCAGGATCAAAATGAATAGACAACCCACCAGCTGGGAGAAAATACTTGCAAATCGTATATCCGACAAGGGATTACTCTCCTTAATATATAAAGAACTCACACAACTGAACAACAAAAAACCAAACAACCCAATCAAAAAATGGGCAGAGGGTATGAACTGACATTTTTCCAAGGAAGATATACAGATGGCCAACAGACACATGAAAAGATGTTCAACATCACTAATCATCAGGGAAATGCAAATCAAAACTATGCTAAGATAGCACCTTACATCCATTAGAATGGCTATAATCACCAAGACGAAAAAACAACAAGTGTTGGAGAGGTTGTGGAGAAACGGCAACCCTCATTCACTGCTGGTGGGAATGCAAACTGGTGCAGCCTCTATGGAAAACAGTATGGAAATTCCTCAAAAAAATTAAAAAGAGAAATACCTTATGATCCAGCAATCCCACTCTTGGGTGTCTACCCAACGGACATGAAGTCAACCATAACAACAGGCTTATGCACCCCTATGTTCATTGGAGCATTATTCACTATAGCCAAGAATTGGAAGCAACCTAAGTGTCCCTTGACTGATGATTGGATAAAGAAGATGTAGTATATATATACAATGGAATACTACTTAGCAATAAAAAAGGCAGAATTGTCTCATTTGCAACAACATGGATGGACCTAGAGGGTATGTTAAGTGAAATAAGCCAGAGAGAGAAGGACAGACACCACATGATTTCACTCATATGTGGAATATAAACTAACACATGGACAGAGAGAACTGGTTGGTGGTTACCAGGGGGAAGGGATGCATCCATATGGTGACAGACAAATAATAATGTACAACTACAACCCCACAATGTTATGAACTATTAAGACATCAATAAAAATTAAAAATTAAAAAAACCCCAAACTAATCTGTGTAGTTCTCTTGCTGGGAAGGACCTAATTTTGGTAGTTGAGTACTATAGGAAGGGGTGGTTTTGTGAAGTATTTGTTTTATGGCCCCATGAATATGGGATGTCCCTAAGGCAGTTCTCACCTGGGGGTCCACACTGGAGCTGCCCAAGATCTGGTGGGTTGGAGTGGAAGCACGGTGCACGTGGGAGGGATTCCATTTGTCTGTCTGTCTGTCTTTTAAGCCATTGTTCTGCTCATCAAACCCTACACTTCTTCAAACTGGATTGGAAAAGTTATACCTGGTCGTGGGAATCCATTGTAGTGTTCGAATGGTGTTTACTACAACATACTCTTTGGGTTTAATTGTTCTGGCTGGTATTTGTTCTGTCTCTGTTCATCCTGAGGTGGTCAGGATGCTACCCCCACCTGGTTCCCCCACCTCTGGATTATTTTAAAGTAAATCCCAGACATCAATTATTTCATTTGTAGATATTTCAGTATGTATCTCTAAAAGGTTAAGACTTTTTTTATTCGTGATACCATTATCATCCCTAAAATAGCAATAATAATTCCTTAAGATCATCAAATATCTAGTCAGTGTTAATATTTCCCTACATGTAATTTCTAAAAATGCTTTTTCTGTTTGAGTTGAGATCCATTTGGTTGATATGTCTTTAAAGACTTTTTAATCCATAGGTTCCCCTTACATCTTTATATTCCTTGCAATTTATCGTTATTGAATAAACTGGGTCATTTATCTGTCACCTTCCCAGATGCTAGATTTTGCTGATCACCTCCTTGTCATTGCTTGATGTGTTCCCCCTGCCCCTGTGTTTCTTGATGGTTCCATGTCATCAGATCTAGAGCAGGGTCAGGCCTTTTAGGCGGGGGAGGACAAGATTTCTGTGGCAGTGGTGTTGGTCCTTCGGTTGGACGTACAGCATGTCTGGTTGTCTCCTACTGGCTGGAGTTAGCAGCCATTGATAATCACTTCCTAGAGCCATTAATTCACTAGGGTCGCAAAATGATGATATTCTAATTCTATTATTCCGTCTTCATTTATCAGGTGGAATGCTCAAAAAGAGAAACTTCCCCAAACAACTATTTGGTTACCCTGGAGTGCAGATTGTTTAGGAAATACAGGGTAAATGCTTGATTCTTTCCCTTTATTTACTAGTTTTCAAAATAATGAGGTGATCCTTTTGATTCTCCAAGGGGGACCATTCAGTTTTTATTTTTTAATTATGAGATCATAAATTTATGCATATTTTATGTGTTTGAATCTACTGCAGTTACTATTCTTTGCTGTTCACCTTTGGCCAGTGGGAACTTATTCAGGTTGGCTCCTTTTTTTTTTTTTTGCTGGGAAAGATTCCTGAGCTACCATCTGTTGCCAATCTTCCTGTCTTTTTTTCTTTTCCTCCTCAAATCCTATAGTACATAGTTATATATTCTATTTGTAAGTCCTTCTAGTTCTTCTATGGGAACTGCCACCACAGCATGGCTACTGACAGACGAGTGGTGTGGTTCTGTGCCCAGGATCCGAACCTGGGCCACTGAAGTGGAGTGCACCAAACTTTAACCACTAGCACATCAAGGCTGGCTCCTGAGTCCGTTTGATATGGCTCTTGTATCCGTTATCTCTTACTGTGTAACGAGTTATCCCCAAACTTAGGGGATACAGCCACGTGTATTATCTCACAATTTCTGTGAGTCAGGAGTTTGCATGGGATCACCTGGGTCCTCTGACTCAGGGTCTCTCTCAAGGCTGCAGTCCAGGTGCCTTCCAGCTTGGCTGGGGGAGGGACACTTCTAGGCTCACCCATGTGGCTGCTGGCAGGCCTCAGTTCCTTGCTATGTGGGTGTCTCCAGAAGGCTTCTCACAATGTGGCAACTGGCCGTCCCCATTGCCAGGGCTGTGAGAGAAACACATAGGAGAGCCAGCAAGTCAGAAATCAGAATATTTTGGTAAGCTGGACTCGAAGTGATAGACCATCACTTTGGGTGCTTTAGTACTCTAGTCATTAGAAGTGACTCACTAGATCCAGCCCGCTCTCAGAGGAGGGGGTCACACAATAGCACAAATACCCGGAGGTGGGGATTATCAGGAGCCATTAGAAACTGCCTGTGACAACCTAGTCATCTTTGATATGGCAGGGTTCCTGCTTTCTTGTGTGAGGATATCGGTCAGATATTTGGATTGAGTCTTCCTCGAAAGAGCCCTGATTTACTTCAGTAGAAAATGGTATTTAGAGACTATAATTTGGGCATAAGATTCTAGGCCTTTTCAGAGGACAAAGCTAGGGAGTACTTTTTTTTGCTTTTTCAATTTCAGATAAAGTGCATTTCCCATTCAGAGTCAGAGTGTTTACTTAACCTCATCAGTTTTATGTTTGTGTCTCCCTTCAACCAAAAGCCTTGGTTCTCAGTGGCACCAACATAATTTCGCATGTATTATCCCACAATACACAAACAGAAATCTCAGAATAATGACACTTACTTTACCACCAAAAATATTATTACTGAAAATGCTTTAAGATTTCTTTATAGTTCTTTTTCTCCTGAGGCTCTATCCTACTACATTATACAGTCAAATTCCTCCATATAGTCATAATTGAAATTGTTTTTCACAGTACAGTGCACAGTTAGGTTCATTTGCTTCAATTTTACTTTTGTGTTGTAGGTTATTTTAAAAAATAATTTTGTTTTATTTTTGTGTAAATTATTTTAATCATTCTACAGATGATCTACAGATCAAGGTATTTTTGTAGAAATCTGGTTTCTATCCCTGTCCCCTCCACTCTATTTTCTTCCTTTTCCATGGATAGCCTTTTGAAAAATACAAAGATTATCTTTTTTATCCTTAAATAGAAGCGGTAACATTATGTATACTTTTCTCCACCTTACATTCCCCACTTAGCAATAGATCCCGGGTGCCACTCCATAGCAGTGTCTAGAGATCTTCCTCATTCGTTTTTCAGTAATATAACACTCCATTATGTAGATTTATAGTCATTTATTCTAGAGAACTATACTTTTTCAGAGGTCTCTTGACTTCCTGTTCTGTTTTCTAGGAATTGCAGTTTCTGAATGGATATAGAGAAGAGGTAGGAGGAGGGGGGCAGTGCCTTGAAGCAGTACCCGGTTGTGACCACTCCAGTTTTCTTCTTGGTTCTCATCCTGGGTGCAGGGATAAAGTGTCTTTCTTTTCATTGCCAGGTCGGGGTGGGGGGCTGCTTTTATCATGAGTCACACAGCCCTCCATGGTTTCTGTCATTTCATCTACAATCCTTTTGGCTTGCAGTTAGAAATTCTTTCAGGTTTTGACCACACGTTATTTGTCAGCCTTAAGTATTTGGTGGCGGCATCTGTTTTGTGTGTCTTCATGTTTACAGTCATGCGTCGCTTAATGATGGGGATATGTTCTGAGAAATGCGACGTCAGGCGATTTTGTCGTTGTGCAAACATCACGGAGTGTACTTACACAAACCTAGATGGTATAGCTTACTTCACACCTGGGCTGTGTGGTACTAATCGTACGGGACCACCGTCGTATATGCGGTCTGTCATTGACTGAAACCTACTTATGTAGCGTGTGAGTGTATATTGGTAAGGATTTGGGAAGAGTGCTTCAGATGCCATTTGAAAACAAACCCTCATATGTAAAAAGGAAATAAAACACATTTTTTAAAAACGATTTTTTCTCTCCTAACCAATCCTGAATTATTTGTGTTGCAGGGAAAAGGACTTGGAAGCCAAATTCATTATTCACATGGAGAAAAACAAAACAACAATCACAAACTTAAAGGCAAGTAGCGACCTGGCCTTTCTCCAGTTCCATGAGCTCCATGTTTGTTTTATTGTCAAAATGATTTGTGGGTAAATAAAACACACCTGCCATTTTCACACCCCTCCTTTCTCAGTTCAGTTAGCCACGTCAGCTTGCACTTGGCTTGGGTTCAGTCACAAAGCGAAAGGTTCCATGCTCTGTTTCCTCTCCTGTCCCTGGTTTCATCTGGAAGCCAGACCCATGCTGGAGCTCTCACGTGGGAGCCCCTCGGTTCAGCCCAGACCCAGGCATTTTCATCCTGGATCCTGTGGTGGATCCTTAGCCTGGCATTTGGCTGTATTCTATGAATCATTAAATAAGCTTTGGACCTAGAATTTGTTTTCATTTTTAAAGAAAATAGTTATGTTTTGTAAACTTTGCAAGAGGAGCTGGTATTGTTATTGAAAACTCAGGGGACGAAAGATAAAAAAAATCAATTTTTTTTTGAAAAAAAATTGAAAAAAAGAATTTTCTAAGATGGCAAGTTCTTCCTTTTGAACTTAAAATATCCAGTTTGTTTCTTTGGTCAGGGAATTTGTTAAGGACCCTGAATATTTTTCACTTAGGGGGGAAATAAGAGTGTAAATAACAAGGAAATCATGTGCTTTATGAACTCAACCCCTTTCTCCTTGGATAGTTGTCATTAACATATGTGTTTGGGCTTCTGAAGGCCGCTGCTAAATGGCCAAGTGCAGATCAGTTTCTGGTTGGATTTCTGTTAATTTGTGGCTCAAGGGACCAGACGTTTTGAAATCTAATTTCAAAGCAGTGCAACTTGATCCCCAGTGGTAGAAGCTGGGGAATGCTCCTGTCTTCCACTCGGGCTGTAGTCTGGATAATTTGATAGGTGGCCCCCTTTGAGGCTCTGGTGTCCCTTTGCCTGAAGTATTCTCCAGGGGAATGTCATTCTTTCTCCACTGACCACAATCCTTGTTTCTTCTAGCTTTCCCTCTTTTGACCTCCCACCTCTTCTCACATTTCTGCCAGTCATCACTTGTCCCTTCTCTGCAGTTAGCTACCTTTGCCTTGTTTCATGTCTTTGCACGCTTCCAGTGCTGTGGTAAAAGTTTAATTGTTAAAACATTGTATTTCCTGAAACGGAGTGAAGAGACCCCGGGCCTTGGATGAACTTCCTTTCTTTGTGCATTATGGACTCTGTTTTCCTTGATTACTCCGTTCCTTCTTGAGTTTTACAACATTTCCTTGTCTGATATAACCGGAACAGATGCCAGATTTTTAATATTTTAGTAATAAGAACCCCCCAAAAATGTTCTTTATAGTATCCAGGTTGTGTTGGAAAATATAATACTCATTAAATTTATTCAGCACATATTTAGGGAACTGTGAGACTTTGGTGGCAAATGAAGATTTTTAACCTTTAAAAGGTTTTTGGGGGGCCGGCCTGGTGGCGTAGTGGTTAAGTTTGCGCACTCCGCTTCGGTGGCCTGGGGCTTTGGGATTTGGATCCCGGGCATGGACAGACACACCACTTGTCAAGCCATGCTGTGGCGGCATTCCATATAAAGTAGAGGAAGATGGGCACAGATGTTAGCCCAGAGCCAGTCTTCCTCAGTGAAAAAAGAAGAGGATTGGCAACGGCTGTTAGCTCAGGGCTAGTCTTCCTCCCCCCCACCCCAAAAAGAAAAGGTTTTTGGTTCAATTTAGACATATAGCAAGGTAGACAAGATATATATATGCAAACATCTGCAATAAACTCGTAATATGATATGTCTTGGGAGAGGCTAGTCTCTCAGAGGTGGGAGAAATTACTTCTGGATGGAGTGTGCAAAGGAAGCTTCGTGGTAGATGATGCATCTGACCTGGGGTTTTCAATGGGTCCACAAAATCACACAACTCTAGGGGACTCCTGTCACATCATGATCTATGTGAATAGCACCCCCTGGAGTTGTGCAGACCCCAACTCTGGTGGTTTTGGGTGGAGGGAACAGTAAAAAAGCATTGGAGCCAGAAAAAAAAGAGAGTCTGGCTGGAGTGTTGGGTTCATGTAAGATAATCATGATAACAAGTCCAGAAAAGTAGCCCTAAGTCCTATCATTGAGAGCCTGGATTGCTGGGAGGAGCTTAGGTTTTATTTATTTATTTTTTGGGGGGTGGGGTGGGGCCCAGGAGGAATTGAATGCTTTTTAGTCTGAGTGTAAATATGAAAAATAGTGATCATTGTATAATTTTTATGAAGTGATCGTATGTACATATTTTTATGAAGAAAAATTTTTAATAATATTTTTTGTATTTTTGTCACTTGTCAACTGACAGTGCTCTTTACGTTATTGTTGTTATTACCATGATCATCTCTGTCCAGATACCAGAAGGAGGGACTGGGGACTCAGGGAGAGAACGGACCAAGACCTTCACCTATGATTTTTCTTTTTATTCTGCTGATACAGAAAGTCCGGATTATGTTTCGCAAGAAATGGTATGATTTTTTTAAATCTTTATTTTGGTTTATTTTCATATTGACAAGAACATGCCTACCCTAAAACTCTTTAAAACATCTTGCTAATTTTTTTCTGAATATAATTTATATAAAATTAGCCTTGGCTAGCTTAGCTTTGTGGTTGGTACATAGCACCATTTATCTTAAGCCTGAGAAGAATTCAATCCCTAAAAGGTTGATTTTTTTGTTTTTCACTTCTGAGCGTGATAATCATAATTTTTGTTTTAAAACTTGGACATGACTGCTGTTTTGAAGGAGCTCTGCGTTTATGCATTTTTGGGAGTGACATTTATATACTCCTAAGCCTGGCAAATAAGCCACTTAGCCTTGAGTTCTCTGCGATGCAAAGCTTTAGGAGGTCGGATTCAAACCAAGTCACATATCTCCTGCTTGAATGGATCATTATAGGTTCTAGAAAGTAGAATTCTAGAAAGAAAGAACATTTTGTCTAGAATCTTTCTAGAACCTAGGATGAAGCTGGCATTTGTCCAAGAAACCTGTACTGTGGTCTTTTATTATCTGAAATGTAGACATGACATAGGCAGATAAGAACAGACCCAACGATCCTTCTAGGAGACCATCCCACGTTGACATTTTATGTGAGCAGAAGGACAGTGTATTTCCCTGGGTGGGATAAGCTGGGTGTTTGAGCAGAGAGGGGTATGGAGAAGCAACTGTTGGAGGAAGAACGTGAGCTTCATGGCTGGGCTTCTTCTTGGCTTATTAACAGCTTCTTTAGACACATTGCTTCAGGGCTCCTTGTGTTAAAATAAGGGTGAGAATTCCTGCCCTGGGTTGTAAACTATGCGATGGCATCTTGAAGTGGTATTATTGTCTAGTTTCTTGCAACTTGGTGTGTCCATGTACCGGAATCATTGGCATTGCCTGGGAGTGTTGTTAGAAATGCGGAATCTCAGGACCTATTCCAGATCTACTGAATCAAGCTGCATTTTTTAGCAAGATCCTCAGGTGATTTCCACACACCTTAACATTTGAGAAATGTAGTTGGTTTAGAAATGGTTTATGGAGGAGATGGGCTTTCTGAGGCAATGTAAGTGTTGGAGTTAAGATAGGTTGTGAACTTAGAGAAGTTATTCAAAGGAGAGGACTGGAGTGATTGTATCCAAGATGTTGATTCGGTATCAGGGAAAAAGGAAAGGACAATAGTAGTAAGAATGGGAGCCATAAAGAGAGATGAGGTGCCTGTTGTGAAAGGGGGCCAGGAGAGGAAAGATGAACTAATGTCGCTTGAATTTGTATTGGTGTCAGAAACTGTGTTTGGTGCTCATGTACACTATCTCATTTAATCCTTACAAGAACCAAATGAAGTCAACTTATAGCCTCATTTTTCTTTGTCAAAGAGACTCAGCGAGCTTAAATAACTTGCTCAAGTCCATAGACCTAGTTGACTTAATAGTAGCAGAGTTGAGATCCTGGGGTTGATGCATAGGGTGGTGGAGAAGCCACTGGAAATTCTTAAGGGTATAAGAGAAAAGGATTGGTGGGTTCTAAATGGCAGATGGATAGGGCAGCTCTCCTGAATGATAAATGAATGAGTGAGTGAGTGAAGATGACTTTGATGTTGAGGTAACTGGATTGACCAACGTTGGTAGCTAGGAGTCTGGTGAGGAATACAATGTTACAGATATTGGAATCTGGATCTGGGCCTTATATGGGATTGAGAATGAAGTGGCTGGTGCTAGGGAATTTGTTAAGGGAAAAGCCAGTTCATTGTACAGTCTTTAGAATGTCTTCAGCAGAGGATGAATGAAGAGCCATGAACATGGTCTCCATTTCTAACTTACCTAATGAGTGGCTGGATTCTCCCTCTATTTGACCTGAATTTGAGGACTTTTGGGGACAGAGAACGGTTCTGGGGGGAAGCCCAGGGACAGAGGAGTAGAGCATGTGTGACAACAGGGCCTGGCACATGGCGATGCTCAGCAAATGTTTTCTGACTGAAAGAACTCATTTACGGGTGGTGGTTAATTTATGGGAACAGATGACACGTCCTGGGTTCTACAAGAGTCAATATCAGGGAAGCGGTAACAAGGTTACCTCTTTTGGAAGTTAAAAATAAATGCCTAGAGTTTAAAAATAGTTTTAGATTGTAAAAAACTTTCAACTGATAAGGATAATTTTCATGCTTCAGGTGTGTGTGCAGCATCCATGCTTTGGGTTCTTTGACTCTATATAAATAATCTGAGATGTTCCATTAAATTATAAACAGAAAAAGCCTTGAGCTATGTTAGTAAACACTACTTTCTAGGAGTACCATGTTTTAATAAAATCAACATAAATATGGGAAAATACCTACCTATACCTAAACACTCTATTAAAGAGAAGATCATCTTCTCTCATCCCTAATTTTAATACCTGTTGCTACTAAAAAGGGATTCAATTTCGAGTATTGACAAAAGTTTCACACTGCCATTTCAGGCACAGGAATTGAGCTGACAGGTTCTGTTCCTGCTATGAATGGGATGATGCAAACTTAGCATGTTAGTCATCATCTTTTTCTTTTTGAATCATTTGAATGTAAAGGCATCGTCATGCCCATTACTACAGTTCAAGTCAAGTTTCCCTTAGTGATAAACAAATAGCAAGTAAGATGACCATTAATATTTCTTCCTTCCAGATTAATTTTAGAGTTAGAAAAAAAATCAGTGAGCAGTTTAAGTCCACACTCATGTAAATTAAAGACCGTTAAATAAGATCTAATTTTCTTAATGGTTCTTCAAAACTCCAAAGGGAGGCTTTGATCTCACACAACCTGTTCCTTAATTCAACCCTGGAGACACTGGAAACCTAGACTCTCTCAGTTGACAAGCTGGATGGAGAGTCTTGTTTTAACAGTGCCCTCTTGTGGGCAGTTCCCCTCAGGTGAGGTCCACGAAGCCTCGGATTACTCTGGAAATCAGCTTTAAAGTCTGTGCTCAGGCAAGCAGCAGGGTGGATTTTGGGTAACCAGGCCAAGTGAGGGTTCTCAGCAGGGCTTGATGCCAGTGGGGAGAGCAGGTCATCAGTCTCATAAGGCAGCCCTTCCCTCCCCATCTTGGTTTCCTAGATGATGGTAAGTCAGTCCTTTGTAGGTGCTGCAACAGGTGAGCCCATTTTCCTTGCCAAGAACCCCGGAGATGTGGGCAGTGTCCTGTTGCATCTCTGGGTCCCATGCCTACTTTGGATAGGTTACTTGAAACTGAACCTGAGCCAGGCCTGGGCCCCCTGAGTCTAGGTTAGTTTTTAGCTAGATTAGTTTTCTGGAAATTAAAGTAATAGTAAAATGCTGGATTGGATTTTAACCCTAGAAAAGAATTTCATTTTGAAAACCTTTGGGTTTGGTGTAAATATTATATTTACCATGACTTTGTTTTAACCCCAGACAAAACTATAAGAGAAGATCCTTCCTTTATTCTTTGGGAAGTTTGTGGAAGGCTCTTCTTCCTATCCAGTGACACTCTGTGAAATGATAAAAATGGTATATGCCTTTTGTTTTTGTTTAATCAGAGAGAATTGCAGAAAGAGAGTTTTTCCTCATATTCCATATACAGTGGTGAAAACAAACCTCAGATGGGTGGTCTGAAGCCCTGAGTCTCCCTGTGATTCCTGGCTTCTGCTTCTTCACAGAAGTTTGTGGAAGGGGGGCCTTTCCAGGTGGGGTTGGGGCATCATCATTGATTTCAAGGGTACGGGAAGAGGACACATAGCAATGAGGCCTTAGAAGCACAGGCTTTGGGGTCAGAAAGGCCTGAGTGCAAGTCCCAGCTCTGGCACTCTCTCTGTGTGCCCACTGACCTAACCTCTACCCCTGAAGAAAGGGTCTAGCGACACTACTCACCCTGTAGCATTTTTACGAGGACTAATACATGAACACATGAAAGGGTATAGACAGTGCCCCATGTGAGCTGCTCTTCTAGTTCATAGTTGAGTAAGTCATCAAAATTTGAGAATAAGATCAGGAAATGTCAGCTCCTAGAGCTGAAATGGATAAAAATTAACTCAGAATGAATGAGACTGGCCATTTGTGGAAGTGACTTGATTGAAATGATAGTTTGTAAATCTTTGGCAAGACTAAGGAGACAAAGTTCAAACAAGATGATGGGAAGATGGTGCCTGAAGAAAGCTGAAGTCCAGGTGGCTGTTATTTTTATCTTGTCCTTGGATGACAGGCAGTGTTATTAGCAGGGACGGTTCCTGTGGAGCTGAGATCAAGATGGCCAGTGTTTTCAACCCTGTCTAGGGGAGGGGTGTTCTGGCCGGAGGGCCTGCATCCCTGCAGGGGAGATGATAGATCTCCAGTTGGGCTAACCTGGCATCACTCACAGAGACTGAACACTCCTGAGAGGTTGATGAGGCTCCCACCTTGGACTGTGGTGACCCCACAAAGCAGCGCCTCGCCTTTTCATGGCTCTGACGGAGAACCTGATCATGCTCCCTCTCTTTGATATCTCTTCAGCTGCTGATGGGCCTCATTTTTGAAACAGGAATGTGGAATGTGTTTTATGTGCCTTTAGTATGCTGGTCTGAGAGGGCAGGAGGCAACCTGAAGGCCTGTGGGGGTTTGGAAATCTTTGGTTGGTCCTTTTCCCAGCTGAGTGTAACTAGAATGCCCACGCATCTTGATCTGCTTCATTTACATCAACTGTCTGGGTGAAGTATTTGTCCTTCACCCCTTTTCATTCCCAAAGTGTCCCATTGCAATTATGTGGAGCAGCTGACATGGACTCCGGCCATTGTAGGTGCAACCCCAAACCCCATACAGCTCATCTTCCTGCACTCTGCATCCTGGGCAAATATCCCAGTAGGAAAAAGCATCTGGACTCAGGGGAGCCCAGCCATCCCGGTCTTATCCACGTTCACCTGTTACTGAGCTCCGTGAGAACCTCCGGAGACTTTGGTGAACAGCCGGACCCTTACAGTGATGGCACTGATTTGGCATGGTTTGGGCAATAACTTCTGGCTGCTATGACCTTTGGGTTTTGAATATTTAGTTTCTGGAAGCTCTGACAAAATGAATAATGATAAATTTATTTAATTCTGAAATGGTAAATCATTATGCATTAAAATTATCTTTGCTTCTAGACATGATTGTCACCTTACCTTGTTTTTATATTTTTATATTTCAGGAATTTTTGTTAACGTAAGTAGGAAAAAGGATGGGGTTGCTTTTTGCTTACTTAAGAAGTTTCCTGTTGATTAAAAACTGAGGCACATACATATTCTGTTGTTAACGGTTATGCGGGGATTTATTTATGTGGTATAATCCTCAAGAGATGAAATAGCATTCAAGAATATTGTCAACACTAAAGGGGCTTTTATTAAAATCCATGGTAATTGTATCTTTTGTGTTTTTTTGGCTTTCAGGTTTTCAAAACCCTCGGCACAGATGTCGTGAAGTCTGCATTTGAAGGTTATAACGCTTGTGTCTTTGCATATGGGCAAACTGGATCGGGAAAGTCATACACTATGATGGGAGATTCTGTACGTTGTTTACCCTGTGTGGGAAGAGAACTTCTCATTATCTCTCGTGGGGCTGATAGAATTATCTTTTTTATCTACTTGGTTTGTACTAACTTCCTTTTCAGATTCTGATCATTCTTTAGCAATAAGATAAAACTCAGTAATAAGTTCGGCTAAATTTCCTTTGAGAGATTTTAAATTAGAAATAGTTTTAAGTTTATAAGCATGAATAATGGATGCAAATCTCGGTTCATTTTCCATTTTTAAAGGCTTTATAATCTTATCAGAAAAGTATGCTGGGCCCACAAGTAATTTATTCTTCTTTTCTGCCAACACAACAGTTTGAATAAAATTACTGAACTCTATTCTTTTTAAAATTATTCAAAACATTTTTCACCAAGTAAAATGTTAAAAAAAAAATCTCACTCTTTGGTGGAAAGGTATTATATAAATTCAGCAAATATGTAAAAGAATTAGAATTGTACAGTTTATATAAAGTCTATGTATTTATAAAGATAATGTGCAGAGTTTAGTAGTTATGCTATATAAATTAACAGGCATTAAAGTTATACTTGCCCCCAAATATGAAGGAGTAAAAACTAGACTTTATTGCAGGAACTTTATTTTGTTCTGTGTTTCTCCTGATCTAGATAGTGCCTATGTGTTTTACTTTTCTTATGTCATGGTAAAAACTGTTCCCTTACTCTCAGACCTGTGGCATGTTCTAGACATGGAGGTGCCAGCAGAGGACTGCAGGGCCTCCTGCCGGCAGCCACAATGGTGTCTGGAATGCTTGAAGGTTTGGTGGTTCATGGAAGTGGTCGTGTGTAAAGGAGGCTAGGTCTTTCCAGATGGATGTCTTTCAGTGCATGTGTCCTGGCTTAAATACAGGCTTTTCCTTTACAGGAGAAGTAGAGAAATGCAGTGCTGTGAATCCTCGATGCTGCAGAGCAGGGGAGAATAAATAGAAGAACAAACAGATAATTTCAAGAGTTTCACATTTGCTTTTATCATTACTTCTCTCTTCTGCTCTCCTACTGTGCCTTTGAAAAGAAAGCTTTCTCTAAAATGACATGTGCATGTTGAGTCCCTAGTAGCTATTTTGTGTAAGTTAAACATTTATAAAGCATTCATAAATTATAACTGTTTTTCTCTGACCTTATAGTTGAATAGTGTTTGGATATTCTTTATTTTTTAAAGAAAGAATGAAAAATATGGTGAAAGGCACACCAATATGTTTGGTGTGCACACAAAGCATAAATGAATTCTTATCAAGGAAAAATGGGTTGGGTGAAGGTAGGGAGGGATGCCAGAAGAAACATTGAAGCTCTGAGGTTTGGGTTTCCCAACAAGAACACTTTACCTCATCTTTAGTATCATTTTGAGGTTGATCAGCTTTTAATACTGACTGAAACATGAATATTTTTGATTCTGCTCACAATGCATGAGTAATACAATGTGTTAAAATCTTCCTGTCTAGAAAGGCCGGAGTGGGGATTAGTCCATCAAAGGAGGGATATACCACATGTTTAATGTGGTCCTATCACCTAAGTTTTAAGACAATTATTAGCTACTTTGGGGACGTACTAAGGTTTCATTGGTATTTCTTTTCTGCACAGTATATGTTTCACCTTTTTGGGTCATTTAACTGGATCAGATTTTTTTTTCCCCAGTGTTTTATATTCTTTATTATTTATCCTGAAACATTCTGAACCCATTCCATCTGAATATTTATTCTTTCATTTTAAGGATTTCTTCCAATTTATCATTGAATATTTTTTTTGTTCCACCGGAATATTTTTCTTCTCTGGGAACACCAGTCATTCATATGTGGATTTCTGTTGTTTCTCTACCAAAGCTGTCAACTTCCCTCTAATTGCTTCATTTCTCCATTCTTTTCCCTGTGTGATTTTCTCAAATTTCTTATCCGCAACATTGATTTGGCAGTGGTTGGCATATAAATGTCAAGTGCTTACAGATACGTTTTGAATGACTGAGGTGCTTGCTATACGTTTTTGATGCTTTGAATTCACTGTTAAGTTTTGCAATATCCTTATTTTTTCTCCTTGTTTCCTGTCTTAGCTCTGACAGTTTCTACCTTATTCTGTTTTTTAATATCCTATTTCAAACAGTCCACATTTTCTTAAATTCTCTTGATAGTACAAAGCAATTATACTCTTGTTTTTTTCTTTTGTTTCCTAGAGTACATCTTCCAAAGTGTTCTTCTCATTTTTCTTTTTGCATGTTCTGTGCCTTGTCTTTATTTTTTCTTAGTATTCCAAATTTTGTCTGACCCTACTGTTTGTCCAAAAATAGTGTGGGTGGAATCTCATTGACTTCCTTCCCTATTTGTCGTGGGTCTGTTTCTGTCTTTCCCTTAGCACTTAAGCTGGAGACTGGAAGATGATGGTATATATTCTATTTTTAGCTATTCAGTTGTCTGAGTTGGGTGGTAGAAGGCTCTGTGGCAATGGGCAGCTTCAGTCTCTGAGGCTTGGTGCTGCTTAATTTTGTTGTATTATACTGCCAGTTCCATTTGTTCCTCTTTTGGGTGAGCTAGCCACTTTGATGAGAAATCGTTCAGAATGGTGCTTCGCTGTTTATGGGACATTTGTGCTTTGCATCTATTGGGTATATTTCTCTGTATTCTTTAGGCCACTTTGCAAATAGGTGTGCTTTCAGCCCTCAACCCTGCCAGGTCAGAGGAAAAACTGGGATCATTTGGCTGTATAGTTTCTTTTTAGCCCCTCCAGTACTAGTATAGGTAGGAATGTGTGTTCCAATATGACGTTCCTTATTCTTCCAAGTTGGGGCCTTTGCCACTTGCTTCCCTCAACACTGCACTGTTCCACAAACAGAGAGCTGTGTATAGACCCCCAGCAGGTTCTCTCTATTTGATCCGTTTGTATTGCTTCTGGTTGATTAAGTCGTTTGCTATTATTAACGTAAATGAGGTTTTCTCTCTATTTTTTTCTTTGTGTTCATTTTGAGGGGTAGAAAGGAAGTTGTTGTTGTTATTGTTTTTTAAAGCACTTTGCCTTCTTTCTAGGAAGTCTGCTTTACGAATCTGGATGACTATAATTAATATGTGAAGTCTTTCATAGAGAGTTATAATTATAGAACTCAGTTAAGAATGGGCTTTAAGGTCCATGCTTGCACCCCTGTACTTGAGTCACCTCTGTTACATCCTCCAATTTATTGTTAGATTTTCCCCTCTACATTAAGTGGTGAGAATATCATCCCCTGAGAGGAATTAATTCTCTTTGGTGATCTGTGTTAGGAAATTTTCATATATTAAGCTAAAATCTGTCCTGAAACTAGTTTCGGATTCCATCCCTTGGGACACTGGGACTCTGGAACACACTGGAACAAGTCTACTTTTCCAAATAATTGAAGTTGGCCTCACGACACTCCTGGGGCTTGCTTTCTTCTTCTTTGTTTTTTTTTTTCAAATGTGAAGATCTAATTGACGTTATTTTTTTCTTTTTGTATTGATGTGATAATAGTTTATCACATTGTGAAATTTTAGTTGTACGTTATTGTTTGTCAGTCACCATATAAATGTGTCCCTTCACTGCTTGTGCCCACCCCCAACCCCCTTCCCCCTGGTAACCACCAAACTGTTCTCTGTCTGTATGTTAGTTTATCTTCCATATATGAGTGAAAGCATGCAGTGTTTGTCTTTGTGTGGCTTATTTCGCTTAACATGTTACCCTCCAGGTCCATCCATGTTTTTGTAAATGGGACAATTTTGTCTTTTTTATGGCTGAGTAGTATTCACACACACACACACACCCCACATTTTATTTATCCATTCATCAGTTGAGGGACACTTGCATTGCTTCCACTTCTTCACTGCAGTGAACATAGGGGTGCACAAGCCTCTTTGGATTGCTGATTTCAGGATCTTTGGATAATTACCCAGTAGTGGCATAGCTGGATCATAAGGTATTTCTATTTTTAATTTTTTGAGGACTCTCCATTCTGTTTTCCACAGAGGCTACACCAGTTTGTATTCCCCCCAGCTGTGAATGAGGGTTGCCGTTTCTCCACAACTTCTCCAACATTTCTTATTTTTTGTCTTGGTGATTATAGTCATTCTAATGGGTATAAGGTGATATCTTAGTGTAGTTTTTGATTTGCATTCCCCTGATGATTAGTGATGTTGAACGTCTTTTCATGCGCCTATTGGCCATCTGTATATCTTCCTTGGAAAAATGTCTGTTCATATCCTCTGCCCATTTTTCGATCAGGTTGTTTGTTTTTTTATTGTTCAGTTGTGTGATTTCTTTACATACAGAAATTAACCCCTTGTCGGATGTATGATTTGCAAATATTTTCTCCCAGCTGGTGGGTTGTCTTTTCATTTTGATCCTGGTTTCATTTGCCTTGTAGAAGCTCTTTAGTCTGATGGTGTCCCACTTGTTTGTTTTTTCTTTTGTTTCCCTTGTCCAAGTAGACGTGGAATTCGAAAAGATCCTTCTATGACCGATGTCAAAGAGTGTACTGCCTATGTTTTCTTCCAGGAGTTTTATAGTTTCAGGTCTTACCTTCAAGTCTTTGATCCATTTTGAGTTGATTTTTGTGTATGGTGAAAGAAAATAGTCTACTTTCTTTCTTTTGCATGTGGCTGTAACTGGATCAGATTTTTAACGTTTATTCTGCAGGTGTAGACTGTCTTGTTTGCAAGTTAGAGAATAAGTCTTATGTTTGCAAGCCATGCTTTACCTGGTTAACAGCTGATAACTGTGTATTACCAGAATCCCAGCCTTTGGAAATTAGAAAGCTCACTCCTCTCCCCTCAGAGAGTAGGAAGCATCCTGGGACATAAATGGTGTGTCTGGGGCCTGGGCAGTAGGCCTGGGTTGGCATGCAGGTCGCATGGGTCTAAGTCCACTCTAGCAAATTGCAAATGTAATCATGGTTGCTTTTATTTCAAGTGACAGCTGTGGCATTCCTCCTTCCCACTGCAGGGCGATTCTGGCTTAATACCTCGGATCTGTGAAGGGCTCTTCAGTCGGATAAATGAAACCACCAGATGGGATGAAGCATCTTTTCGAACTGAAGTCAGGTAGGACCCGTGGCCTGCGTAACTGAGTAATGAGCTTGGAGGGAGCTTGCTTTCAGGCTCAGGGAATAGATAAACTCTTTGGATTACTGTAGGGCGAGTCTGCCTTTTTCCCCTCCTGTGCTATGGTAGTTGGAAGTAAAGCTGAAAACATGTATGTTTTCAATGACTTTCTTGGGTACAGTTTGGATTAGGATTTGGGAGGCTGGTAGAAATAACCCAGTTTGGTGAGAAACTCTACCGTAGAATGTTAATCTCAAATGGAGTGGGCTTTTGACTTTTAAAGGCATAGCCAGTTCACTCGCCTCATTCTTTTAGGTGAATATGGTTTGTGTTGGTAGGATCACTATAAATCTAATCTTTAAATAAATCTGGAAGGCTGAGGTGTTTTTTCCTCCTTGAAATTAAACCTGTGTGGGGAGCCAGTCTTTTTCAGTGGTTTTGGGGGCAGATGTGGCAATCAAGGGTTCTCATGGCTCCTTGACCTCTCAGTGGCTGTGTGGCCTTGGAAAGGTTGTTTAAATCATCCTAAACCTCCACTGCCTAACCTATAAAATGGGGTGATAGTAGTACCGTCCTCTGGGCTATTGTAGGGATTAAATGAAATAATCCATAAAGTGTTTAGCATAGTACCTGATTCATAGTTACCACCCGCAAATGTATGTTGCTGCTGTTGTTATTGTTGTTGTTAATGTCTGAAATCATTTTTCTGAATTCAATTCTATTTAAAATTTTTAGTTACTTAGAAATTTATAATGAACACGTGAGAGACCTGCTCAGGAGGAAGTCATCCAAAACCTTCAATTTAAGAGTCCGTGAGCATCCAAAAGAAGGACCTTATGTTGAGGGTAAGAGTGACTATTTCACAGCCCTGTTCTTCTTGGGAATTTGAGTAAAAATAATAGTTTCAAAAATATTTAGTTTTTGAAAATATTAGAAAAATAATAGTTTCAAGAAAAGTAGGATAATGGTGAGATTTAAAAAATTTATTTTTGGCACTTTGTTATAGTAAAAATGACATGTGCTGTCATTATATAATGTTCATTTAATGAATTTATCCTTCACTAGGCATTCACTAATTTTGTGGGGCTTGCCAGTATATTTCGTCTGGCTTTAAGAACTCTGAAAATTTTGTTTTCCATGTTCTCAGGCAAGATAAGCAACCTGATAACCTGTCTCTTTAAATGGTGTTACATTTGAGCAGAATATTTTTACCGGCCTTAATGGTAACGTATGACCATACGGAGATTCTAAGACTCTTACCTGTTGAGAAGAGCGTTTACAGAGTTTCCTGTGCTGTGGTCCTCAGCATTTGTGTTGTGACACTAGCTCTGTCAGTCAGTTGTGAGGAATGTCACAAGTAATGATGGGGAAAGGGCTGGCCCTTGCTAATTACTTTAAAAACAGGCTGAATTTAAGGCTGTCCTTATGATGCAGCTGCTCTCACGAACTCTGCATAAGGCAGCTGAGTCATGGCTGACCTACAGGAGTTGCACACAGAGACCTGATTTCGTGTGGCTGTTGTCCTTCGTGTGTGTCCTGTTGGAGGCTGGGCTGAGAACTGGTCATGGGTTTAAAGATGTTCCTGTTTGGGTTGTCTTTGTTACCTGGACCCCATCTGCATTTTATTAAATTTCCAGTTGAACTTTTGCCTTTTATGCCCAAGGTAAGGTGTGTAACTATGTATTTGTCTTGTGGAGCATGGCATAGCTCCTTTTGTTATAGTTTTTAGCCTAACCGTGCCTTCATGTTTTCTCTTTAATTGTCTTATCGGATGTTAAGGCATATTATAAAGGTGGTTTATGAAGAGACAGAATAATCAAACAGGACAAAACATTCAGAATCTGATGTAGATACTTATGGGGATTTAGTTTCTAATCTGCTATTCAAATATTGGGGGAATATGGGTTATTAAGCTATCTGGGAAAAAAAAAAGTAAATTGGGACCATATCTCAGTTTTTACACCAGGCTAAATGACAAATGGGTCAAAGATTTAGATGTAAAAGTGACATAATAAAATGAATGCAAAAACCCATGGGTTAATTTTTTCCAGAAATTTTGAGAAGGGAAGGCTTTTAGAATTTTGACTTAAAACTCTGAAACCATGAAATAAAAGTGTTAAATTTGAAGTAGTAAAAAGATAAAACTTTATATGTGGCAGAAACACCATAAGCAAAGTAAAAAGAGAGCTTACAAAGTGGGGAAAATATTTTAAATTCAAGTTTCAGACAAAGGACCAATTTCCCTAATATGAAAAGAGTTCCTATAAATCAATAAAGATAGATCCAACAACCAAGTAGAAAAATGAACAAAGGATGTGAAAATACAGAAGATTTTTAAATGGAGGAAAGAATGCTCAGTCTCACTTATAATCAGAGAGAAGCAAATAATAATTCTTTGAGATAACATTTGTTATCTATCCCTGGCAGATGTAAGTAAGCCTGATAATATGCTGTTGGGAGATAGGCAGTATTATACATTGCTACTGCTGGGTGTAAATTGCCTTCTGTGAAGGACAGTTTTGCAGTATCTACCAAAATTTCAAATGTGCTTTGATCTAGCAATTCATACACATTTGAAAAGACCTGTGTACAAGATTATTTGTAGCACTGTTACTTGTAATTGGAAGCAAAGTGTAAACAACCTCTGTAGTCTCAGTTGGAAACTGGTTAACTTGGTTATGGCACATGCATACGATGGAATGCTCTGTAGCCATAAAAATGAATGAGGAATTACCTTAACTGATACAGAATATTCTTCAGTATATTGTTACATAGAAAAAAAACAGGGTGCAAAACAGTGTTTATGGTATGCTACCATGTGTGAAAGGGGGAAAAGAGATGGTTTTATATATATGTAATTGCCTGTGTATGTATGTGGTTATTTCTAGAACGGTATGGAGAAACTAATAACATTGGGTTGCCTGACAGAAGGGGAAGTGGAGGGGTAGGCTACAGGAGAGGGAGGGGTGGGGGGGAAAGTTTTACACAGTATATCTTTTGTAGTTTTTGACTTTAGAATGTTCCCAAAAAAATGAATAAAAAGTTTTTAAAAAGGATTAAAAAAAATGCTTTTGAGTTTTGCATGAGGGCAGTGTTTCCATTTCCCTTACTATGACCAATGCTAATGAGGTTGGTAATAATGGCTAGCATGTATCCTAAATACCCTGTGTGATAGGTAAATTTCTTATTCTATTTACTATATATTAGGGAGATTTCTTCACCCCCTCTCTTTTTTTTCAGATTTATCTAAACATTTAGTACAGAATTACGGTGACGTAGAAGAACTTATGGATGCAGGAAATACCAATCGTACCACAGCAGCGACTGGCATGAACGATGTCAGCAGCAGGTCTCATGCCATCTTCACCATCAAGTTCACTCAGGTAGGTGCAGCTGTGCGGCCGGTGGCTCCGTCCTGCAGGTCGTTACTCGCCGATTAGCATCAGCTGAGGACTGATCATTGTTGAACCAGGAACAGCAGCAGGCAAAGGTGACTGTCACTTTCTTGTTAATTCGAGTTGAACATGTGCTATGTGCTGGGTTTCTCTGTGGTTACAGTCATAGTAATTTGAAATGTCCTGATGTGTACCCTTAAGAAATATTTAGCAGGCTTCTGCCCTGCTCTCACACCAAAAACTTGGCTTGTGCTTAATTAAGCAAAAGTTTTCATTGTTGCAAGCTCTGTGGGAGATAATGGATTGCCAGTCAGACCAGCTGGAGGCCAAGGTGAGTAACTCATCAAGGTGCATTATCGCTCCATGGAACTCAGCCCGCAGTGTTGATTGCGATTATTAGAATGATATTAAAGAACAATGAACATTTTTAAGTACTAATGTAAGAATTCATTCTGATCAGGATGTGGAGAGCAATTTGAATATGTGTGGAAATTATCTAGGGTAAATATTTTAACATCTAGGCTAGTAGAACAGATGAACTAAAAAATGTAGGGTCCTCTCAGGGCTTACGCATATGTTAGGAATTTGGGGGTGTCCTGGCCTCTATTAACCACTGAACACAGATACAAAGAGATAGCATTTTATTAATGAGGGGGATCAGAGAGCAAAGAAAATGTAAAAATTCTCTAAGGTCAAACAGAACAACTCCCCGTAAGTTCTCCACATCTTTACCTTTTATTAGACCTTTGCTTTTGATTTACTGTAGTTTCCTGGTTTTTCTCTTGCTTTCTGGTTAATGTGGATTAGGATATAGCCATCCCTAGTTTCTAAGAGGCTTACATTTCTATCAAAATTGGGTAATTTATTTTCGGCATTTTGGTTCAGACTGTAAAGGTAGGTTAAAAGTGTTTGGGAAAGTGAAATTTTGGTAGAATTCAGAATCAAAGAATACAGTATTAAAGATTTTCACTTTTTTATAATTTGTGAAACAAATGTTTTAACATCCAGTATTGATGGAATGATCTTTTACATAATTATTTACATTTATCATATTTTGGAGAGCTGTTGTGCTTGGGATGCTGAAGATTCTAGATGAGAATAAAACCAATTATTTATTTACTTTGCTGAGTGCCCCTCAGTGCCTAGTTTCCTGTTCTGCCACAGTCAGACTCAGTAAGCCTCTGCTGAGAATGACTGAGCGATTTGAGTAATGGAAGAGTTCTTCTGAAAGTTTAAGAATCACGTATGGTTTAATTTTGGAAGTTTTTATAATCAATAAGAAGGCCAGTGAAACAAGAAAATAAAAATTAGAAAAACCTACCCTGAGAGATAACAGTGAAGAGTGGAAAATAATTAGAATTTGTATCATAAACATCAGAGCTCTTTATACCTCTTCAGTTTTGCTTTTATGTTTTACCACAGGCAAAATTTGATTCTGAAATGCCGTGTGAAACGGTGAGTAAGATCCACTTAGTGGATCTTGCTGGAAGTGAGCGTGCGGATGCCACTGGGGCCACCGGGGTGAGACTGAAGGAAGGGGGCAATATTAACAAATCTCTCGTGACCCTGGGGAACGTCATTTCTGCCTTAGGTAGGTTTATGCCTGCCTCCTGCCTCCTCTTAGTCTTCGTGGTACTGGGTTAGCACAAGCACTTATGTTTTAACATTTGTGTTACAAGCCGAGGTAATAGCCTCAAGGTTTTTGAACTGAAATTAGAGGAAAAAAAACCTCTAATAATTGTCTTTTTTTCTGGTCTTCTTTTTCTTCTTCCCTACAGCCGATTTATCTCAGGATGCAGCAAACCCTCTTGTAAAGAAGAAGCAAGTTTTTGTGCCTTACAGGGATTCTGTTTTGACGTGGTTGTTAAAAGACAGCCTTGGAGGAAACTCGAAAACTATCATGATTGCCAGTAAGAAGTTTACATTCTTTTACCCAGCATATAATGTTCTATGTGAATTAACTATAAATATTCAAGTGTCTTGTTAGGAAACAACACCTTTTTTATCTTAAAAAATAATAGTTTTTCTATCTTGAAGAAAATCACTTCCTATGATCCAGTCTACAGTATCCTATTATTAACTCCTTTTCCCTCTTCCTAGTTACGTAGACTTGCCATGTTCTTGGTTATGGAAGCTGGGATACGTGCAGAATGACTCAGCTTTTCTGTGCTTAAAGTATAGGATACAAACTTACTTTCACGAGCTCACAGGAGAAGATCATTATAGGGACGTAAAGTAAAAATAACCCAATTTTGTTTTTCTATTTTAAAGCAGTAAATATGAAATTTAAAATTAAGAATTGAGAGGAAAAAACAATGAGTATAACAAATAATGATAACAGTAATATACTTTATTTTTGTATTTTCGCTAATTAACTGGAAGAAAAAAATGTATGAAGGGGAAATAATTGTTGAGGCAAACTCAAAAACTGTTTCCTCCTAACTCTGCTTTTGCTGTCTGTTTCTCTCTCCTCTTCCCTTCCCGTCTGTTGTCTCCCCCGCTTCCCATGCCGTGCCTTCATTATGGAGACAAGGGATCTACTCTGGGGTCTGCACCCCAGATGCAACTGTATAGTCACTTAAGTCCTAAAGTTTGGACTTGGGGGGGGTGCGATTGACCAAAGCTTTGAGAGGAAAAGAATTAACTGATGACTGACTCCTTTCAAAAATTATGATGCTCTGGATTTTTACAGATGGTCGGCTTTGCCAGAACTTTTAAAAGTATTTTAATTTCTACTTAATATTAAGAAGTACGGATAGTCTTGAAATCCTCTTCTTCCTATATTTTCAACAGAGGAAACTCACTAAGTACAGTGGAGTGTCTCAAACCTCACTTTAGAGTTGGTTAGATGGCTGATTCTAGTCTTGATAAGAGCAAAATGACATTTAATTTTGTATAGTGAGCACCTTTCCTATAAATCTTAGATAATTTTTAATATTCACTACTGTGGCAATGAATATTTAGTCTATTCAGTGACCTGGGGTTAATCTGACTTTTAAATTACAAACCAACTTTGTGTTAAATGAAACACGGAGTGCTGGATGAAATATTTTTTGACTTCATTCTTCACAGCCGTTTCACCTGCTGATGTCAATTATGGAGAAACCCTAAGTACTCTTCGCTATGCAAATAGAGCCAAAAACATTATCAACAAGCCTACTGTTAATGAGGACGCCAACGTCAAACTCATCCGTGAGCTTCGAGCTGAAATAGCCAGACTGAAAACGCTGCTTGCTCAAGGGAATCAGGTGGGGTTTTTCTGAGATTTGTGGATCATCTTCTTTGAGTAATGGCTTCTATTTCTAGATCTTAATGAGACAATTATCTCACTTGTTGTATTGATTTGAGTAAATAAGTGCTAAGTAAAGCTTTGAATGAGTTAGCTAGTCTCTTTTTTACATCGCCCTCCCATTGGCCTTCGCATTCATTATGTGCTTCATGTGTAAGATTTTATCCACTAAACCTGAAATGATTAACTATCTAATAGTTATCAATTATGGATGGAAATTTAGCATGCAGTAGGATTAGCAGCATAATCTCCATTAGTGGAAGGAAAGTGAGGTGTTTGGAGTAATATTTAAAATTCCACCCATGCATTTTGTAACTTGAAAATGTATTTTAACAGAATGAAAGACTTGTTTGAACATCTTTCTGACTCTCTATTTTGTATCAACCATTGTAGAGGTAGTTATGGTGATAGAACGGAATGTGGGACGTACCTGTGGCCTGGATGAGGTGATGTCCCTGGGGCCTTGCTTGATTGTTGACATGGCCTTACTTCAGGATCTTTTGGGAGATTCTGGTGAAGAAGCCTTGTCCTTTTCTGTTTTTCACAGTAAACATCTTTATAATCTGCATAGTGGATATATAGCCGTACGTTCTGGGATGAATAGTGTAAGTTAGGTTCTGGTAGGTTTAGACACTGTTATGAAGAAAGGCTGCCCTTGAAAGAAAATCAAGCATAACTTCTTAAAATGTTCAAGTTAGACTGAAATTAGAAATAAAACAAAGATACATTTCCTCCAATTTTCTTAACCCATGGATGGATGTCTTAAGTGTATCATTGAAAAAAATAATTTTCTTTAAATGCAAAGTGCTCTCTGTAGAGCACCTTTCCATCTGGAAGTATACGGCCCTTGAAGCTCTCGACATCCCATAAGTGGTTTGACCTATGAAAATAGTGACAGGATGAAAACCTCACTCAGTTTCCTGTGTCCTAACATACACCTGGGAGTTTTTTCCCATAAGATGGCGGGCAACAGTTGAATAGAAATTGCTGACTGCGCTTAAAAATATCTCCACGCACATTTTACTTTTTGATGTGGAGCTTTCCCGTGTGTGAAAGGAAGTTGTCAGAATGAATAGTCCAGCTACATGTGATGTTATCAGACTCATATAGTCTATGACATGAACCACAATAATCATTTTTATTTATATACCTTGTTATTGGGATGTTTTTTCATTGTTTTTAAAACATTATTCATCTAAAGTAAACATTTAAGGATGATTTGATAGGATCACTTAAACTACTGTATGTGAAGGAAAGTATTTGGAAAATTCTTGGTGCAACTTTTTATTCTTAACCTTTTACTAAGTTATGAGAATGAAGAAAAAAAAGAAAAATTAGTCTTTTTAAATTAAACTGAAGAAACTGAAGAAATCCTTGAAGGAAGCCTTATATGGACAGAAGAATTAATTTATTAAACTTTTATAAGTTTTATCTGAGGACTCTCTTCAGGGGTGTTGTGTAAAGCAGTTGCCTTATGTTTTGTGGTCTTTTATTCTTGTTTCTTTCATGACCAAAGACCACTGCTGTAATTACAGGAGTATTTCTGTTGCTCTAGTTTTGGGAGTGAGGATGAAAAGAAAGTGAAGTCCTTTTAGAAAACATGGAAGATAGAATTCTTTGATAAACTTAATACATCACAATAAAAATGGGAGTCCAATTTAAAATAATTTATCACAGTATGAAGCTATAAATTGTGAGATAATACAAGCTTATCCTAAATTAATCAAATTTGTGCTGCTCAATAAAATAAGCAGGTGTTCTTAAGTGCCCATCAAAAATCTATGCATAAATTTTTCTGATGAAATTGCTCTTTTCCCACAATATTCTGTTCCAAATGCTGTCATGGTTTGTTGAGAATGTTGCTTAAATTGAAGTTCCATTTCTGGGGTTATTTGTTTAAGTATAGCTAAATAAAAATCAACTCCTACTTTTAATAATTTTATGTATTTGCTAATGCAAAATATCATGTGCATCAGGGTTTCAAAAGCACAATTTAAATAAAGCAAAAGATTTTGACATGTATTGTTTGCTTCTCCTACTCCATAGATATAGATATACAGATATATGTGTAGTAGTTTGTATATGAACTCTTCACTGAAGTACTATATGTGTACAGAAAAATTACATATTATGAGTATACAGATCAGTGAGTTTTCACAAGCTGAATTCACCCATCTAACCTGTACCCACATCAAGAAACAGAACATTACCAGCACCCTAAAAGTCCCCCTTGATGTTCCTTTCCAGGGACTACCTGCCCTTCCCCTCAAGGGTAACCACTATCCTGACTTCTAAAGATATAGATTAGTTTTCAGTTTTGCCTATTTTTGTTGTTTATATGAATGGAATCATGCAGTATATATTCTTTTGATCTCACTTCTTTGACTCAACCTTGTGTTTGTGAGAATTATCCCTGTCGGTGCATGTAGTTGTAGATCCATTTTTTCTCGTTGCTATATTGTATTCCATCATGCAAATATGTCCTAACTCATCTGTTCTACTTTATTTATTCTTTTGGTGTGGATGATTAGCCCTGAGCTAACATCTGTTGCCAATCCTCCTCTTTTTGCTGAGGAAGATTGGCCCTGGGCTAACTTCCATGCACATCTTCCTCTACTTTATATGTGGGACGCCTGCCACAGCAAGGCTTGATGAGCAGTGTGTAGGTCTGTGCTTGGGATCTGAACCTGCAAACCCTGGGCCACCAAAGCGGCCACTATGCCACCAGGCTAGCCCCTCATCTGTTCTATTTTTGACGGGCATTTGGGGAGTTTCCTTTTTGGGGCTATTAATGCTGCTCTGGACATTCTTCTACATGCCTAAAACTGAACATACAGATACATTTCTGTTGGGTTTACACCTAAGAATGGAGTTGGTGGGTGAGAAGGTATACACATGTTCAGTTTTAGTAGACACTACCAAACAGTTTTTAAAAGTGCTTTATACCAATTTATATTCCACCATCAGTATAGGAGAGGGCCACTTCCAGTTGCTGCAGGTCCTTGTCAACACTTGGTATTGTCCATTTTTCATTGTAACCATTCTGATGGATACATAGTGGTATCACGGAATGATTGTAGTTTGCACTTCTCAGGTGATTAATGAAGATGAGCAGTCAGGTATCTTGTCTTTTCAAGTGTTTTACTATATTGAAAGCATATTTTCAGACCTGCTTTGAATTTTACAGAGAGAAAATGTCTCTTAACTTTTCTCTCTTGAATGTGTCTGGAGTTAACAAGAAAATTAAAAAATATAGAAATGAAATAAGTAACAAAAGTCAGGAAGCAAAGAAGACAATGAGTAAGAGAAGATGGAAGCAGGATGAATTACTCATTTTTGTAGCTGGAGTCACAAAAAACCTTTAAATAATAGTAGAAATATCATTATGTGTAACTTTTAATATAGACACATCTCAGAGAGGGTCACATGGTAAAACTCAGTCATATGTTTGTAAGAATAGGCAAGGTCTACCAGGTAATACAAAGGGAAAGAAAGCAGTGCAAAACCAGCATCATTTGAACCTAAAAATAGGCACTTTATCATGACGAAGAATGCAATGCATAATTAAAATCAAACATGATGTCAGCTTTCATAAACAACAACAGCAAAACTGTAGGAAATAGCAGGAGACTGAGCTGTACACACGTTTGTCACAGGGAATTTTAACTCATAAACAACAACAGCAAAACTGTAGGAAATAGCAGGAGACTGAGCTGTACACACGTTTGTCACAGGGAATTTTAACTCCTTCTCATTCCGTGAGAGCTCACATAGATAAAAATAGGTGAGGACATTGCATATTTATATGACTTAATGAAAATTTGCTCTAACCAATACAAACCAGGAAAAAGATTGCCAACTCATGCAACAAAAGACTACTTTCCTTATTATGGGAAGAACTTCTATTAAGAAAATTAGAAAAAAATTACAATCTGACAGAAAAGTGAACAAAGAATGTGAGCACAATTAATAGAAAAAAGAGTTTCAAATGGCTTCTAAACGTATGAAGGTATGCTTAGTGTCATTTGAAATACAGTAAATGCAAATATTAAGAAGGCTGAAATGAGTATGTATACATGTATGGATACATAGTTACATGGTTATCAAGCTATTTATTTTACTGCGTGTAAATTATACCTCAGAGTTCTTCAACAGTGAGATGTCCTTTTTACCTGTCAGATGGGCAGAGATCAAAATGCTTAATTGCCCACTACATTGGCAAGGGTGGGAGGCGAGAGGTGCTTGTGTATGTTAGTGGAGTGGATATTGCTGCAGTTTTGATGTAGTGTTACCCTTTGTTTAACACGTGAATTTAGTCTGAGTATTGTTTAATCTTGAACATTTTTCTTCTAAACAGACACCTTGCAAAGAATAATTTAATTGAAAATGGTTTGGTTTTACCAAAGATTCATTTTTTTATAAAGACTTAGGTAGGTGTTTCTTTACATATGCTTCAAAATAATTTTCCCAAAGTCATGGTGGTCTTGATAGCCTGCATGCGTATATTTAGTCAGTGATGATGTGGTAGGAACGCTTAGCTTTGATCATGGATGAAAAATTCCAACAGTCAAGTGTAAAATTAGCCAGGTTATAAAGGGGTTACTAATTGTTTTGAAAATTGTCAGCCATATATAACAATGCAGTCATAATAATGTCTGCCACTTTCATTTCTTCAATGAAAAATATTTATTGAGTACCATCTGTGTGCAAGATGACACGCTAGGTGCAGTGATGCGTTGTAGTGATGTGTTAGCAAAGCTCCCTTTCCTTCACGAAGGATGAATTTAACCTTGGGTTAACTTGCTAGCTTCATTCTCTGTAAACTGGATAAAAGTGGAATGCCAGCTGTATAACCAGGCAACATCTCTAATGATAAAAATGACCCCTAATTGGTGCATTGCATCAGGATTAGGATGAACTATATGTAAACTATAAATGCCCACTGAGAAGCCATAGCTTTGGGTTTGCCTGAGTGCAATGACTCTTGTAACTGCGTGTGTCCCTTGCAGACCCTTAGGGTGTGTCTGTGGCATTGTTACAAGAGATGATGCCTATTTGAATCTCGACCCTCAAGAAGGTCAAATACAATAGCTCCTGGACAGCTTTGAGGACTGCTGCAGAGACTGCGCGAGGACCTTGCCCCTCCCCTCCAGCAGCTCTGCTTTCTGCTGAGTAGAAAGACGCCAAGTGTGGCCCACAGTAGTCTTGTTAGTCTGAATGTTTAACTGAGCCTAAGAAGACCACCTTGTGGATGTTACATTTGTTTGAATAGAAATTGAAAAGTAAATAGTAAGGGAAAAAAATGCTCAGCCTCTGGGGAGGACAATTTGGCATTAAAAAAAAAATTGTACCTACAGATGACTCATAAATTCCCTTCTAGGAATGTATTCTATTGATACAGCCACGCATACTCTAGGCAGCTAGTATAAGGATAGTCATGGTAACATTGCTGGTAATGCAGATTCGAAAAAACTGCATTTCCATTAATGGGAAAGTACTGACATAAATTATAGGCTATCCATACAATGGACTACTGTACAGTGGAATTGGAATTGTTAAAAAGAATGAAGTAGATTTATTTGTTCTGAATTTTCCCCAAGTTAATATTGTTGAGTGAAGAAAGCAATATTCAGCATAGTGTTCATGCTGTACAACTAAAACATGCTTGCATATGACCAGAATAACAGAATAAGTTTACATAGCAAATTGAATAAGAGTGGCTGCCTGTGGGATGAGGAGGGAGGGAGACCCCCTTTGTTTTTTCTTTCTGATGACATGTGAGGGAGCACTGTGACCCTACCTCTCAGATTATGAATTATGAGTACAGTTGAAGCCTCTCGTGCACCCCTCCTGGCTCCATTTGCCTTTCCTGTCTCTGTCTGCCTTGTCCCTCCCAGTTCTAACCTGACACTGGTGTTTATCATTGTCATGTCAATCTTTATACCGTTGCAACATGGATAAGGAAATGGATAAATAGATTGTGGTACAGCCATATCACACATGGAGTATCGTCCAGTGGTGAAGATAAATGAGTTTCATTTGTATGCGTCAACATGGATGAATCTCAGAAGCCTGTGGTTGAGCAAGACTTACACTTCTTACTTTTTAAATTTTATACTTTGTGCATATTCAAAACAAATAAATGCTTTAGGATCTAGGGATTTAGATCATGTTTGATTTTGGTAAAAAGTCAGTATGTTACATATTTTTCTTTTTTTTTTTGCTTTACTGATTTGTATTGCAAATGTAGATTTACCAGGCTGCCGTGGTTTTGAATATTATGAGATATGTACCCAATGGATTAAAGACTTAGTGATGACTGACACTTTTTTGGGGTTGTGGGACACTACATTTTACCTCTATTTAATAGTTTATTTGGCAATTTTTGATAATTTCTTATATCATGGACAAATCCTTCCTCTAGATTATTGCCGTTTACTAATTGCTGCTCTCTTTTATGGTTTACATTGTAGATTGCCCTCTTAGACTCCCCCACAGCCTTAAGTATGGAGGAAAAACTTCAGCAGAATGAAGCAAGAGTAAGTGACACCTTGACTTATTTTTTTTTTAAATCATAACTTTCAGTATTAAGTGCATGCTTTTTAATACTTGCTGTCTGAGATTCATTCCTTTCTTCGTTACACTTAACACTTCTCCCGCCCCCACCACGTGATCGTTTTTAAAGAAGCACAGTAGTTCACTTTTTAAGTATCTCATCACGTTCTCTGTGACTTAATAAATGGGATTTGTCTGGCACGTGATGGTTTACTGCAGCCGAAATGCACACGCTGGCCATGCTGAGGGAGCAGTGAGGCTGCTCTGGCCCTCACATTAGACTGGAGTGTTTGGTTGAGAGGCCGTTTCAACATTCATGCAACAGCGGGGATCCCCATAGCTAACCCATGACCACCGCTGAGTTTTTTGTTATCCTGGGACTTTGCTTCCAGGGGAGAATATCTCAACACTTTAGGTAGGTGCTTGGTTTCTCTTAAGCAAGGTGGGATTTGAGGTGGGAAGAGAGAGTGGCTCTAGAGATGTTATGGGCTGAAGCCAGTGTTCATCTGCTACTGCCTTTTGAAAACCAGTTTCATGGCTATGTGAACCATGGCTGGTTCTATACTATTTTTGCTTAAAAAAAATAATCTTCTGTGAAAAGGGAAACAGGCATTAAGGACATTTTTGGAGTGGATTTTGTTCATTGTGCTGAATGGTTAAAACAGATTAAAAAACAGAATTGGATTCTGTTGGAAAAGCTCTTTCAACAATAGACAATATTGAAGATATAAATTGGGTTGTAGTTAGGAACTTGTTGACACTTCCCTGGATAATCATGCTGATTATTTTACTGATAATAGCTTTAGTAAAAACATTAGTTTCTTAATCCCTATTTTTCTCATGAAATTTTGTATTTTAGTACTTCATATTCTAATTTTGAGTGCTTTGAAATATCTGGATATAGTCTTAAATTGTTTCTTATTAGTGGTTTTCAGGAATACCTAGCAAGTTAATGAAACTGATAAACATTTTAATTTGAATGCATGATACATGCTGTGACTGCCTATCTTGTTCATAACATTTTCTAAATTTTTATCTAGTTTTTTGCTGACCTTTTAAAATTGTTTGTCATCTGCTTGGCTATAGATCTTAATCACCCGATCACATTGTTAGAGTTGTTATGACACGTTTGCGTTTTTTCTTAATTTTATAAATGAAGATTATTTGCTTTCAATTCAATAGTAAAATAAATCCAAGGCACACTTGCTTAAAGCCAGAATTATTTGATTGAATTGGAAAAGGATGGATTGGCTTATGTTTCTTTAGGGAGAACATATCTGTTGATGAAATGCAGAAGCATTTATTGTTCAATGCTTTGTGTTTCTCAGATAAAATTGCCAATGAGAATCTGTTAACTAATTATTATAATTAGTAAATTCATTACACCAATCTTTCCCCTTCTGTAGGGAGAGGAGGCATAAGAATATTCCCTCTCTGAAAGCTTTTCTGAAACAAAAGCCCTGATAGCCATGTGACTTTTATTGCCACCATTAGAGTTTGTGGGGTTGGCATCACTCACGTGGTGAAATGAAGTACCGGAGTGTATGACCGGTTCCAGATAGATCAGGACAGTCTTATCAAACCATTAAAAACAAGCAAAAAAACACAGTGAGAGAGGCTCAGTCCTGTTTCTTTTGTTTTTTACCAAGAAGATGATAGATTTTGATATAAGTACCTAGTAAAAGATCCATTCTTAAAAAACTCGTTAATTTAGAACTCCTACGGTTCTGTGTGAGGTAAATTGAGGAGTAAAATGAACGACCACCGAACGATTGAATGTAGGTGGGTGAGAGATGTTTTGGTTTTCCCGTTGGATGAACCATCACTCCAGGTCCTCCATTTCTTGTCAGTTGCAAACATTTTCTGTCATGAAGGTTGTGACATGAATACCCTTTCCAGTTACAATACCTAACGGCTTGTGGAAAGTGTCTTCCTCTTAGCAGTGAGGGTTTAAGCAAATGTATTCCGTGCATTCATTTGGGCCTGGTTGAATACGATATCTCATCAGCGGGAAGACCAGTAGGTTTAAGTGGGATGGTGTCTGCTGTTGGGAGTGGGGAGGTGGCAGGAGTCGTAAAGGGCAGAAGGACAAGGCTTTGAAAGGGTGAGTTCTCTGCCTCTTCGAAGTCACTCTCTTAGCCCGGGTTTATTCCTTTTTACAGAACATGTTTTTCTTTCTTTTTTTTTTTTCTGTCTCTCAATGAGGCTTCACTTTTTGCTTCTTACTGAATTACTCACTAAGATCATTTAAAAAGTTTTAGGAAACTAGCAGAATATTTTCATTAACTTTGAGAAGCAATTTGCAACTGTGCTGTGTTCGACAGTTGGGAATATTTTCTCCCCTAAGTTACAGCAGGCTGGAAAGAGGCTGATTTTTATCAAAACTTTTTTGCTTTTACTAAGAGTCAATTAAAGAGCCACCTTTTTTTTTCTTTTAAGATAGAATGAGATTTATAAACCCTATTAATTAGCTACAAAAGCAGATTATCTCCTAAGAAACTGCAGTATCCAAGGTGATTTAATCACCACATCTAATTAGAAAGAAAAGTAAATCACTATTTCTTAGGACCTAAAGTATAATCAGGAAAAGTTAACCCATTTAATGGGATGTTGTCATTCTTGAACTTGTAATTTTGGTTAATATCCAAGGAAGCAGCTTTTATTTAAATACACACGAAAAAGGCTGTTGTAAAACTCTGGGCCACTTGACAAATTTTTTTCTGTTCTTTCCTTTGCCATAATGTAGGTTGTAGGATGAGATCAGCTTGTTTGATTTATATTTGGTGATGGTTCTTTCAGAAATTGCTATCTAATTAAAAAAAATTATAGTCCATCCTTCCATAAACTATAAGAGTTTAGAAACTTTCTAGAAGAAAATCACAATAATATTTTTTATGGAGCAATCACATATGTATATTTCTCCTTTTAGGTTCAAGAATTGACCAAGGAATGGACAAATAAGTGGAATGAAACCCAAAATATTTTGAAAGTAAGGACTATAAAAAGGTGTCTTAATCTTCTTATGCTGGCTTAAATAGGTAAAACTTCAATGCTTTTTTTTTTCCTTCGTCAAATATGGCTGTTGTGTGCTTTGCTTAAGGTAAGATCGTTTGGAACCCATTAGTGACTTGTGGGGTTGGAGTCCTGGTTTGATTTTGAAGAAATGGGAAAGGAAGCTATTAGACATTAAAGCTGTGTGTGTTTTAACAGGTAGAGGTGATGCTGATACTTAAGCTGTTAGTTTTCACTTTTTGGAGTTTTTCCATTTTTGACTCAGCACATATTAGACTCCATTTAATATTCAAGGGCATCCACTTTACCTTTCTGCTTTTGTTAAACCCAATATAAAAGTGATATATTAAATGAAAAATATACTTCCCACGGCAATATTGTAGAATATGTTTGCAGAGTGTGGCTAGATTTCAGAAATTTCTAAATTCGTAATTCCTCTTGGAATTTTTTTCTCTATGTCTCAAGGGCTAGACAGTGATGGTCTGCATTTTTGGCAAGACTCATTGTGAAAGGACACCGGTAATGGCCTCCATTTTTCATACTCTATGCTTCAAAATACATGTTTCTTTATGTTCCCATTTTTTGCTGAGTTGGTAGAAAACCTGTGTCGTCTGTTGAGGGTCACTCATACCGGGTTTGGGGTTCAGACTCAAATTTTATGCTTTGATAGCATCTGTCTGACTTTATGCATGAGAGAAGGCGATTCAGAGGCTGTTAAACCCTACGTTTTGTTTTTGAGGTCTGTTTGAGGTAAAACTTTCCCAAAGGAGTAAATCTCCCTTTAATATTGGCGAGGCTGGATAGATGAGGTTTAGCCGCATGTCTTGGCAGAACCCTAACTCGGATCCCCTTCACATGACAATGGGGCATCAGTTACTGTTTCATGGGGGTAAACTTCTGAAGGCCCGGGTTAACGCTGAGTTCTCTGAGAGTGGGGTCAGCATCAGATTATGTGAAGTTCTCCTTGTGCCTTTTAGGCAACTTGACCTGCTCTGGGGGTTAAAAAGACTTTCTCAGGAGGTCAGAGGTTGTGCTGCACTTGTCAATGGTGGTGGGTTGTGATGGTCCTAGAGACATTCTTTCCGGTTGCAGAAAGCGTGCAAAAAGTGAGGGCTTCTGCGTTCAGCCTTTCGTTTTTCTCCTCCTGATTATGATGATAATGTTGGATTATTCTGAGGTACTTCCTCAGCGTTTCCTTTGTTGAGAGATTTTTGTGCAGGAAACTGAGTGAAGACCTCACTGGCATTTTAGAATAGTCAGACGTGGAATAAGCACCACCAAAAATGTGAATATTTTTCATTAAGTTGCATCAACTCTAAGAAGTAGTGCTGCAGCTGCTGACTTATGAAGTCCAAGTTGTTTGACCTTTGATGGTAGGATGTCCACTTCCCTCAGAAAGTTTGCCAAGGAGAGAGGACTAAAATCTGCTTCACTTAAGGAAAAGAGAAATCAAATAGTTAGCTATATGAAAATCCACTGGGGTATGTGGTGCCTGTTGGCACAGGAGGCAGTGCGGCAGTGAACTGAAAGATTGTAGCCTCATCTCTTCTGCTCTCTCCTTGTTGGCGGAGTAGGGGTTTTCTTATATCTCTGCGGAGATAGCCACACTGAGAGTCACCATGGTGAACCCATGAACTTTTTCTTATGCTTTTTCTCATAAGGTGATTCTGGGCCCTGAAGCTAAATCCTCCTCCAATTCGAATTCTATTTTTCATAAATCTTATTTTTTTTATAACTTTTCAGAGGAGAAGAATAGAAATGTGATATGTGCTAGGTGTTAAAGGTTATGAGAAAGGCTAATGACCTTTTAAATTTTCCCTTCTCTTGACCTCTCAGACTCATTTTAGATTTCTCTACTGGTATTTGTGCTTTAAATCTGTGGTCGTTTTCTGCTCATGTTTGATATTTTAAGGACTGTCTTCCTCCCTTATTAGAAGACAGTGCCTGAGGGCCAAGGTGAAGAAGAGGGCTACTTAAATGCTTTTTTTTGAAAACTTTCTTTGGAAATTGATGGGGAAAGGGATTGTTATTTTATGAGTTTGTATCTGGTTGGTTTGTGTAATCCTTTCCCATATTTCTGCTCTCTGACTGTTCCGTCAGTCAGCTATTGTTCCAATAGTGCTGCACAGAACCCATTCCAACCCAGTGGCTTAAAACAACAGTTATTTTTTTCCCTTTTGCATGTGCAGGTTGGCTGGTGGTTGGCTAGTCTAGTCTGGTTTGCTTGGGCTTGGATCTAGGCTGTGAATGGGTTCCAGGTCAGCTCCACATGTCTCTCATCCTCTTGGACCAGCTGATTGTCTGGGGTGTGTTCCTCTCATGGTCTCGGCTAAGGTACAAGCAGGCAGGCCTAGTCATGCACTTTTCAAACTTCTGCTTGTATTGTGTCTGTTAGTATCCCATTGACCAAAGCAAGTCACTTGGCTGAATTGAAAGTCAAGGGGGAAGAAGTATATTTCACTCACAATAAGGCCATGGCAAAGCTATAAATGTATAATCCTACTTTGAGATCAGTGGTTTAATCTACACATGCCCGTGTTAAAATATGAATCTTTAAATTCTGGGCACTTGCTCTTCTACTGAATTTGCATATTTTGTAGAGACAGGCCCAATGAAGCAGTAAATTCCCAGGATTATCTTCATCATCAGGACCTGGTTCACGCTGCCAGGTTGTCAATTATCATTCCTTCCAAGCCCCAAATTCTGAACATCCAAGCAGACACCTGTGGAGATTTAAAACATCCAGGGGATTAAAGGAGAATACAAGGACCAATTTGGTGTTTATTGGCACAAGGAGAGCCTGTCTTGTTGCTTTCTCTTGCCCAACTTTATTAACAAGTCATTTCAGAGGAGACTCATGGGTGTTTGAAGAGAGTGTCACTGACTAGTTGCCCTGAGGAACTCAAGGGTGGGTTTGGAAGCATTTAACTGTTTAAGAGATGCAATCACCAACCACCCTGAGCCAGACCAAGCTGCACCACAAGAGCAAGGCCTATGACCTTTGCCACATTTTTAATGCTAAGCTCTCTCCAGGAGGAGCTTAGGTCTCATCACCGTAACCTGTAGTGTATGTGGAAGCATGTTTTCCAACTGAGCCTGTGCAAGCAAATTCCCACCTCTCCCTTTTGAATATTCCTTCCCCATCAGAAATAAAAGGCCTCTGCTTCCCTTTGTTCGGGGACGCCATGACTTTGGAAATGAGTCCACATGGCCTCCTATTTGCTGCAAATATTCCCTACTTTGCTTGACAATTACTTCTGGTGGAGAGTCTGATTTTAACTTGCCAGGAGGTGAACCCACTTTGGTTTGGTAACAAGAGGACTATGGAAAAGAGTATAACCCATCTTCTCAGTCATCACAATGATCTTCTTTGTCATTGTTAAGCTACCTGTGCCGTGTGCTTGTATTTCCTGTTCCAGGTATGAGACTTGAGATTAGTTTATCAGCATGCATCATGAGGAGATGCTTCAGGAGTACATGGGAGCCCCCTCTCAAGCAGGGGGAGGAGTCTCAAGTCAGTGTATAAGGCAAAGATCCCTCGAAGTCAGAATTACTCTTGAAAGTCCCTTAATTTCCATGGAAATCACCAGATCCTGAGCTTTTGGATGCTTACAAGCCAAGCAGTAACTTTGTTCCTTGCTTTTTCATCTGTGGCTTCCCTTGCTCTGGAGAGTAAAATCCAGGGTCCTGTTGAGTGGGGGTGGAGGGAGGGTGAGAGGCTGCTGGGTAGACACAGGGTCTGACAAAAGACCTGGCTGTTTTCAGCAAAGCTGCTGGCACCATGGTGATAGTGATGGAGCCTCGGGGCTTAGATCTGCAGAACTTGGATCTTAGGCTTCATTTCCCTTTCTGACTGACTGGCTCATAATACTTAACCACGACTGTCACTTACCCTAGTTCTCAGCTTGGAAATCGCAGTGGATGGTAACCTCTTCCTTAAATCCAAGTTAACAGGGTGTTAAAAAACAAAATTCATTGAAATTGCTTAGAACTGATGAATCTTTTTTCTTCCATTTCTCCCTTCTTGAATGGGAATGTCTCTAACTGTTATCCTATGCATATCCCATCACTATATTGTAGCAACAGAGAATTTGTTTTTTTAGTTTCACAAGTCCATAGATGGAGAGGAATTGTGTCCCAGGATGGATCAATACCCAGAGCCTCACCCACACAGCTAATTTAGATGATTTAAATAATG
>PVID01007667.1:0-96721 GCA_004025025.1 Tapirus terrestris | reverse complement strand
TGGGAATGCAAAATGGTACAGCCATTATGGAAAACAGTATGGTGGTTCCTCAAAAAAATTAAAAATTGAACTACCATATAATCCAGGAATCCCACTCCTGGGTGTATATCTGAAGTAATTGAAATCAGTATCTCAAAGAGATATCTACACTCTCATGTTCATTGCAGCATTATTCACAGTAGCCAAGATATGCAAACAACCTAAATGTCCTTCAACAGATGAATGGACAAAGAAAATGTGGCACATAGATAATGGCATATTATTCAGCCATAAAAAGGAGGAACTTCTGCCATTTGAGACAACATGGATGGAACTAGAGGGCATTATGCTAAGTGAAATAACCCAGACAGAGAAAGAAAAATACTCTATGGTGTCACTTATATGTGGAATCTTAAAGAAAAAAATGGCTGATTTCATAAACAGAGAATAGAATGGTAGCTGCCAGGAGTTGAGGGGAGGGGGAAATGAGGTTATATAGGTCAAATTTTCAGTTATCAGAAGAATAAGTTCTGAAGAACTAATATATAGTAAGTTGACTACAGTTAATAATATGGTATTGTGTACTTGAAAGTTGCTGAGAGTAGATCTTAAATATTCTTACCCCCCCAACACACACAAAGAGATTTAACTATGTTAACTATGTGAGGTGATGGCTGTGTTAATTATCTTGATCTTGGTAACCATTCTATAATATATATGTATTATATATGTATTGTATATATATATATCAAATCATCACATTGTATACTTTAAATATATGCAATTATATTTACCAATTATTTCTTAATAAGTTAAAAAAATACACTGAAAAAGAAAAGCACACTAAACCTAAAGAAAGCAGAAGGAAGGAAACAAAAAAGATTAGAGTGGAAATTAATGAAATAGAAAAGAGAAAAACAATAGAAAAATCAATAAAACCAAAACCTGGTTCTTTGAAAAGCTCAACAAAACTGACACACCTTCAACAAGTTTCACCAAGAAAAAAAGAGAGAAAAAATGGAAATGAAAGGTGGGACATTAATACCGATCTCACAGAAATAAAAAGGATTATAAACAAATACCATGAACAATTGTACACGAATAAATTAGATAACTTAGATAGAATAGACAAATTCCAGAAAGACACATTACCAAACCCGAATCAAGAAGAAATAGCAATATGAAATAACCAGAATTCTATCACGGAGAAGGTTTTCAGAAACATCCTCAGAATCTCTTCACCATTCACCAGGGATGCACAGAAACTTGATGTGAAGGAGACATTCAGATCAAAATGCTCCAAGTAGGGAAACACATCAGTGCCTTTCACTGAATTGTTTGACATAGTGCAGCTGATCTCCCCAAGCCCAACCCCACAAAGCCAGTCATGTCCTTCATTTTCTCCAAGCAACACAGTAAGGACTCCCATATTAAGGAGCCCTCAGTAACTGAGATAAATAGCATAGAAATAAATCATTGCCAGGTGGTCTTGTGACCTCCAGACTCTCCAGTTGATAGAAAGACCAGTGAGTAAAGAAGGAATAGAGAGATGGTTCCTTTCAGTGTCCAAGTGTCAGAAAGGATTCCTAGTCTTAAATTAAAATTTAGATATAGGAAATCTACTGGAAGAAGGAGATTACAGAATTTACAAGCTTACTTGATGATGTCTCATCAAGAGTGAGAAAAATGCAACAAACAATAAGAGAGAAAATCCAAGAGAGCTAAAAATGAGCATTTCATGGTACCAATCTTGTTATAAACTCCTTAATATTGTGTATATCTTTACTTAGCAATAGAAAAGAACAACTATGTGCATGAGTAGTGAAACACATTATCTGTCACTAGTAGATTTGCATAGCAATGCGTAACCCTATTCTTATACACGAGTTACCACTACACATTGCTCTTGAGTTAGTAGCAGTATAAACCAACTTCATTCAAATTATCAACTATCACATTTAGGAAATTTATAACACAAAGCAAATTTGGACTGATTTATCAGATTTGCCATTGGGTGAGGTGAAGGGAGAGGAGGGCACTGGCTAATTTAGCCCAGGCCCTGAAAGTTTCACTGTTCCAGAAAACATACTGTGCCCTTACTGATGACCAAGCGTATGTACAAGATTCAAGGACTGGCCTCTAGTAGGGGGCTCTTTTGTTGCCTGGACATTGAGCTGGTGGTCAGCATGGTTCCACTCTCTGTTTGAGTGTGAGCTCTACAGATCCAGTCCCCTGATTAATACAGTCCTCACCATTCAAGGCTAGTCTTTATTGGATAATGAAACAGGGGCCTAACTCTAGCCGGCTGGCTGGCCCAGAGCTGGACACAGCCCTCGCTATCATACCAAACAATTTCAGATCCTTCTTATTGCCATGGGTTTCCAAAATGCCTTTTTTCTTTTTGGGAAACTTCTACAACGTGGTTACTAATATGTTGGATTCATATGCCCAGAAAGTGTTCTGTAACATATAACTCATTGAAAATTTCCTTCACACCTGAGAGTGTTAACCTACACTCCTTCGATATCCTTAGAAATAGTTTGTTCTTATGTTCTTCACATCTTGTGCGATGATTGTTGGAGGATTGACCAAAGGCTACATTGTTATCTAAGATTTACACCGAAAACCTCAGAGAAACTAATAACACACTTCATACTTGTAGGAAGGGAGGAGCTGCCTGGGTATAGGAAGTGGTTATTAGACCAGGGTTGTGGTTGAAGAGGAAGGACAAAGACATAAACCTTTGCATAAACTGCACTTACGTGAAACCATGATATATCATTAGAAAGTTTTCTTTCCAGCTAATAAGGCGAAGGAGGGAAGGAAGCATCGTTTGTCTCTGGCAGACTAAACTATCAAGAAGGCATACACAAAGTAGTGGTGGCAGGGAGGGGTGGGGAGACAGAAATTCCATTATCATTTCAGTTCAGCGAAATTTGTATATGGAATATTTGTATATGGAGCATCATGTAGAATTTCTGAAATTACCTGCCCATGCTGTCCCCACTGTGTCTATTCTCTGCCTTTCTCTTGTCCCACAGGCCTTCGTGGTCCCCCGGGGATCATGGCCACAAATAAAGTTTCCAATCTTAGTTGAGCTCTCAAGCCCACTTTTCAATCTTTTTACATATCGTTAGTCATTTCTACTTCTCATTTCCCTCCAGCGTCCTTTTTAGCCACTCACCTCATGGAGCTAAAATAATGACCTCATTTCACCTCACAGACAAAGGGAAAAGACATGAACATGCCCCAAATCTGATGCGCCTTAAATTCTGAACCCCCTGTGGTACTCAAGTGAGCAGAGATAGAAAAACACTGAGGCTCACACTCTTTTCACTGCAAAAGGAAACTTTCAGAAGAAATATCCAGTCTGCAGTGAAAGCACAGTGACTTTTGTGTTGGAACTGCTGGGGTTTTCTGTAAGCCCTGGCTCTTCAGCCCCATTTAGCAATGGTCTCAGCTCAGGAACATTTCTTTGGTTTTGATAAAGCTGGGAAGTTTGTTAGCCTCAAAGTATTTGAAGCTATTAGATTTCTAAGTACATCTGACTGAATAAAATTTCAGATTCTTCAGCTGATCATGAAGACTCCAAAATATACCATCTCTTTAAATAACCTGCAGATAAATTATACTGGATCTGACCAGGAGTGTTCGTTTGTGAATGCGTGCATGAATGAATCAAATACTATGTCAGGTATAAGAAACAAAGAGGTGAGGAAGATTGTTTTTCTGCCCATAAGGAATCCACAGAGAAGAGCTTAGCCAGCTGCAAAAGTGCAACTTTCCATTTCGTTAGAAGAATTGAGTGGGTGGTTTAACAAGTGGTCCAGTGCTTGTGAGGGGAAGTGTGGCATAAATGGTCTTCTGTGCCACGGTGTAGCACAGTTGCCCCTCTGGCACCTCACTCTGAGGTTAGACTGCCTGGGTTTGAATTCTGGCTCCACCTCTTATTAATGATGCAGCCTTAGACAAGGATCCAATTCCTCCATGCTACAATTTCCTAACTGGTAAAATGGGGAAGGGAAGTAATAATGCTGTACCTACTTCAATGTATTGTAAAGATTAAGTCAGTTAGTATAGTAGAAGTACTTAGAAGAGTGTATGGCATATAGTAAGCACTCAATAAATATTAGGCATTATCTTTATCATGATGGCTGGAGAGTAATCTGGCAATCTGTCTTCATTTTCTCACCGCCTTGGCTGATAAGGATCCAATACATCTGGGGAGAAAGTCTCAGGTCAAAAGCCAAAAGAAGCCTGGCTTTCTTTATATTGGGTGGGAAAGAGGAGGAGGGAAGGAATATAAGAGGAATAGCCACTTAATGCTTTAGATTCTACCCACTGTCAGGAAACTAACCAGCTCCCAGACATCTGGGGAGACAGCTGAGTCCATCCCCTCACCTCCTCTTGATTTCCTTTTCACTACTTACACACCCCAGAATTTGTTGGTTGATTCTGAAATTGCAAGAATCAGGTTCACACCAGTAGGTCAAATTCATAGTTGATTTGGGGGTTTATTGGCAGTTTAGTAAACAGAGCCTGAACCATGAGACCCAACTGGCATATCCTGGAACTCACGTGGGACTGAGTGGACATAAAGAAATGAAGTATCCTCTTGTGTTTCCAGAAGTGGAAACACTTTAAATATTGGTATTTATAGTAGTCACTTCCCTGCAGACCTGTTGATGTGAGCCCATCCTTGGTTTAAGTTCCAACACTTGATTGTGACCTAGATTGTAAGGGTAATACCTGTTCCCTCATCTGACTGCTGAACCTGTCTCTTCTCTTTGCATATGGAACATTTTTCTGGACAGAGAAGCAGAACACCCTGGAAGGCACACCTGTGTACTAAGTGCTATCTACATTTCCTTACCCCATCCCCCAGCCTTCACAACCCCAGTCCTCTGGGGTTACAACAAAGGTTACAAACAACCTTTGCGGAACCTGGATTTAAGTGAAACCAAAATAAGATATTGGATACTTTCCCCTCAGGCAAATTAAAAGTGTCTGGAAGGCAGCATCATTTGTCTCTGGCAGACTAAGCCATGAAAGACTATAAGAAAATGATTTAGTTATAGGAAAAGAAAAAATATCCATTAACAAGAGCAAAAAAGTATGAAATACTAAGTCACACATTTAACAAAGACTATAAAGAATCATCAGAGAAAATATTACAAAACTTTTCTGAGACCACAAAAGAAGATGAAAAATTGGTGCAGAATACAGTGTTTCCAAAGATGAATATAATATATAGATTTAATGCAGTTTCAATCAAAATCTACATGGAATTTTAAATATTGACATCGTATTTCCAAAAGTCAATAAGCAAAGTGCCTTTAATACAAGACTGCCACTGTATTGAGCAATTTTTAAAAATGATTACCTTTCTTCTCCACTATATTGCTTAATTTTCGAAAGTGCTGTGCTTCTTTCTTGTGTTATTTTGTGCTCATATGGAGATGATTTATTTCATTATCTTTGATGACAATATTAATAATTATAGTTTTGGTATAAAGAACTAGATCCTAGAGACAGGTTCAGGACAGAGCAGGGTGAGGGGAACATATCCAGAGGGGCTTTGCAGTCCTGCCTTGCTCTGCTCAATTCCCACGCCTCATACCCACACAGAGTGCACAAGCTAAACCACAATTTACTGACAAAGAGAATTTGTAGAAGTTGTGTTTAAGTGGAACTTCAATTTGGCATTGAACATGTTCTCTCCAGCCAATGAGGTCAGAGGTAGGGCAGCATCACTAGTCTCTGGAAAACTAAACTATCAAGAAAACTCACAGGAATAGAGCTACTGTGTATAGAAGAAGTGTCTCTCTTCACAATGCCAACAAAACATAATGTGTAAGAAATAAACATAAAGAACTTTACTAATGCGACATGAAAAGCTGAAGAGATATAAATCAAATGCCACATGAAATTCTAAAATTAAGAATGTGATTCTAAAAGTCAGTAGGAACGATGAATATGCAAAATAATGAAGAGAACTTACTACTTGGTTTATAATCACTCTCTTCTCAACCATACTTTTTAATTTTCAAGTGTTTTCTTTTTTAAGCATGCATTTCCTTTTCTTACAGAGACAATAATTTCTCAAATATTTCTGTAGTTTAGGGGGATGGGATATTGTCTAAAGTCAGTAGTTGGAAGGGGCACACAAGCACAGATTAACTCTCTGGGCCTACACACCCCACCAATAAAAACAAAGGCAGGCAGGCTTTCGTGGTGTCTGCATTTATCATGGAAACGACCTGGACACTTGAGTGGTGAATTTCATCTTAGTTCTGATTGAAAATTTACAATCCCTTTTCACCTCATAGCCAGCCAGTGATGTCAGTAGTATATGTCAAGGTATCTGAGAAATGCAAGGCTGGATAAAAGGCTTCTCAAAAGTCTATGATTGCCTCAGCAATAGTAGCCTGGACATGGGACCCTAACAACATATATACTCTGTCTGTATCAGAGGCTCAGGCCGTCACCTATAAAATCTTGTCTCATCAGTCTCTCAAACTTCAACAAGGTTTTTTAAGGAACTAAGCTCTTTCAGGTTTATGACAGCTCCTATTCAGTTATCTGAAGGAACAAGAATCCTTTTCAGCCCCAAAGATCTGGATGACTCCAAGGAAAACAAATGCTCATTATATTCACTATATTAATCCATGGGATGGGGAATGAGAAAACAAATTTGCATATTATAGAAGTAGTAATCACAATGTCATCTTTTTAATGTGATTTAGGCAGTAAGAACACTGGATCATTGTTCATTGGGCTGTTCACTACCCCATCATGTCCTAAAAACTCATGACTTACAGAGCACATGATCTCCTAGACTCAGAAAGGAGAAGGCCAAAGTTGGGCAGGAGTAGGAGAAGGAACGCCGTGTACTTGATCAGCCTGGTTAGTTGAATCTGTAACTTGCATATGTCTCTTGTCCAGACTTTGCCAACTTAACAAAATAAGATCTACAGGTCCCAAAGCACAACCTCTGTGTTAAGATACCTAGGTGTTAATACAAAAGTGACTGTAGTTCACAGAGAACCTCTCAAAAATATCATAGGCATTAATTTCACAGGCTACTAATAATTAATTTGAACTTCCACAGCTTGATTAACACCTTCCCACCATTGCCCACCACCATCAGTCTCTTGATAAAGGGTCAGAATTCTCCTGAACTCTAGCCATGCCCTAGGTGTTGTGAAATGGAAGGCATCTCTTAATATAGTCCAACCTGACACAACTGTAGGTATTGGAGATAGATGTTTCAAATATAAGGGCAATCTGGACCTATGTACATTATTGACCAGAGACTGTATCTTGTGCTTATTTCTTCCATTAATTGACAAGAGAGAATTTACATTACGAATTATGAGGAAGAGCCTGAAGTAGTAAAGCACAACTTTCAGGCAGTGAAGCATTGGATAAAAGAAGCCTAGTATGCCTTGAATATCAAGTACCACTATGCAAACTAGAAATATCGTCTCCTGCAAGCCACCACCAATATATCCCTCCATGATCTCCTCTTAAGGAAACTGAAATATAAGAGCACCCTGGAGTTCCCGCCCTCTAGAGGAGATTCAGTATGTGATGGCCAGATGCACCCTAGATCAATTAATTTAGGATCCATGGAAGAGAAAACCAAACATCAGTATCTTTCAAGATCCCCAAGTGATGCCAAGATGTAGCCAACTTGAGGCACTAGTGCTGTAGAGCAGGAGTTCTCAGTCAAGGGCAATCCCCGCCCCTCCCCCACCAAGAGGATATTTGGCAATGCCTGGAGTGTTTTTGGTTTTCACTGGCATCTAGTGGGTAGAGGCCAGGGATACTGCTAAATATCCTACAATGCACAGGACAGTCCCCCCCCCCAACAAAGAATTATCCTGCCCCAAGTGTTTATAGTGCCAAGGTTGAGAATCCCTGCTCTAGAGCCTTGCCCCTCCAAGTGCAACCTGAAGACTTTGGGAGTTTGATAGTAATGCCAAATCTCAGGACCCACCCCAGATCTGCTGAATCATAATCTGCATTTTTTTGAGGAATATTGGCCCTGAGCTAACATCTGTTGCCAATCTTCCTCTTCTTTTTTTCTTCCTAAAGCCCCAGTACATAGTTGTGTATCCTAGTTGTAGGTCCTTCTAGTTCTTCTATGTGGGACACAGCCTCAGCACTGCTTGATGAGCCATGAGTAGGTCCACACCCAGGATCCGAACCTGCAAACCCTGGGCCGCAAAAGGGAACGCGTGAACTTAATCACTACGCCACCAGGCTGGCCCCTTATAATCTGCATTTTAACAATATCCCCAGATGATTTGGATGTGCAATAAAGTTCTAGAAACCCTGCTCTGGGGCAGTGGTCTCAAACAGAGCTGCCCATAAAAATCACCTGATACCCAGTCCCTCTTCCTAGTCAATTAAATGAGGATATCTGAGAGTAGAGCTCAAGCATATTTTAAAATCTCCCCAGGTGATCCTTATGCCCAGCCAGGGCTGAGAACCACTGCCATAAAAATGGATATGATATGTAGCTCACAATCAGCCACAATCAGTAGGGAAGAAAGGCCCCTGATCTGCAGGCTTTGGGGTCAGAGTGAACACATTAGGAAACACAAAGGGTAAAGTTTCTAGTGTTAGTGCAGATAGAGTCACAGGCAGAACCACAAGAAAGGCAAGGAAGGAGCAGGATACCGACCTCAGGCTAAGGTAGCTGACACAGATAGCCTGATCACAAGGTCCTCCTCCTAAAAGCTGAAAAGAACACCTCAGTAAGTCCTCTCCCTAATTTGTTCCATAAACTCAGAGCAACTAATTGGCTGTACATTAAAAAAGAACATATTGTGTGTTATTCTGGGAAAGGAAGGAGTGACAATACCAGTTGATTGAGGCCTAGGATGGCATAGAAAAGAGAATTAAGAAAAAAGTATAAGCAATAGAAAAAGATGCCCTTATTTTCCCTTCATGGCCAGAGATAAATAAGTATTCTATTCCTCTCTCTCTCTCATCATATATATGTGTGTATGGATATGTATATACATATAACAAAATTACAGAAATGTTGCAAGTACAGTACAAATAACTCTTTTTTTTCCCTGAACCCATCTGGGAATAAGTTGCTGACTTAGTGCCCCATTACTCTCAAATACTTTAGTGTATATTTCCCACAAATAAATACATTCTCTACACAGTGACACTTCACCCTTCACAATAAAACAAATTGATACATTACTGCAATCTAATTTTCAGATTCCATTCAAGTTTCATCAATTAACCCAATAATAGCCTTTATAGCAAAAAATTAAGTTCAAAATTATGTTGCATTTAGTTGTCACGTCACTTTTAGTCTTCTTTAACATGGAACTGGTGTTTCCAAGTTCCTGATAGATATCAATCTTCAAATTTTGGGAACAAGATATTAGAATTCCTGGAAATTCTCAAGAATTCCAAAATCGTAAGTTTTTTGTATTTTATACTTTTTTATTCAATGTTTTAAAATAATAATAAATAATGAGTCATTTTCTGTGACAGAGTTATTCTAACTTTTCAGAGGTTTTCTGTATAAAAGTAAACATATAACAATAAATGCATGCTTTATTATTATAAAACAATACATTGCAACAATATTATATATTTTAATAACAGTGTAAAATGATCTATATCTGATATAAACATTTGATAATAGAAAACATTAAAAGAAGGGAACATTAATGGAATACACATATGCTGAATAAAAACTGCCTAAAATTTAAAAATAATACAACAAATTTCTAATATTTAAAAGTTAGCATTCTTAAAGTAAAATTTTAACTGCCCCGTCTGATAGCCTTGCTCTTTCACGCATGATGAATTTTTCAGATATAGAAACATTTCTTTCATTTTGTGATGGTATTGATCAAATTTTTAAGAGTACCTGCAAAAACATCTTTATTTGAGACTTTAGGGCACATGGTGACTCATATGAGCTCATTTCCTTTTTTAATGATGAAAATGTTCTGTCTGCTTTACAAACGACTGCACCCTACAGTGAATATTGCAACACTCGACAGGGACAAGGCCAGGCAACATTGCTGGTTAGTATTCAAATAACAGCATTTGGATCTTCTAAGCAAGATTAGCAACACTACACAGCATCATGTGACAAAATTGCCAATTTAAGGGTTTATATCACTTCTAAAGCTTGTTATTCCTTGGAACACCACTCATAGGATCTGTAAAAAGTTACTATGCATATAAACTTATTACTATTTATTCTATTTCTAAGAATGACTCCCCATTAGCAGCAGACAGGGACATAGACACACGCACAAGCAAGCAACAGCTACAACCAAGGCTGACTGATTAAATCATGACTTCCTCTCTTGTAAGCTCCTCACCCCCTTCCTGAAAACGTTGACCTTTGACTCTAATTGTTAGTATTTTCTGCTCTTGCTTTGAACTTGACTTCAGTAGATTCCTTCAAACCAGTGACATTTCTATGTTGATTCTTAATTTTCTCCCACTTTCCCATTTCTCAACTGACTTTTGAGGGATTCAAAATTTGGAAAAACATAAACTTCCTAAAAAGTGCCAGGAAGGAATGTCCACATGAAATCATTACCTGGAATAGATCTTCATTCTTCTCTTGATGTTCCTAGTCTTGACACTCTTGAAGATTATAGGCCAATTATTTTGTAGATGATCTCTCAGTTTTAGTTTGTCTGGTGTTTCTTCATGAGTAGACTCAGATAATGCATCTTTGGCAGAAATACTAGAGAAGTGATGCTGTGTTCTCTATTGCATCCTATCAGAGGGTACTTACTTTTTACTTGGAACAATTAGCTAACTGTTCCATGGTTAATAACATCAATGATGTTTATTTTAATTACTTGAGTGTCTTCTAGTAGTAGAAGACACTCTAAAAGTAGTGTCTTCTAGTCCTCTCCACACTTAATATATTATTTGTCTGTTTGTAATTCTGGTTATATTGTGATAAGTTTCTTTAAAACTAAGTAAATATACCATTTCTTATAAAACATTTAATTTATTCAATCATTCATTTATTTACATGTATACAGACTCATGTTTTCCTATTTTATTCAATGGTTATAATCCACTGCTATTGTTATTTTCATCCTCAAATTTTCCAAAATTTGGCTGGTGGGAACCTTTCCAACCTGCCTTCTGTGTCTTGTAGACATGTTCCCATCATGCTTTGAGAATTCCCTTGATTTCTGTCACAAAAGGCATTTCAGTCTTGTCTTGTATTTTTTGTGCTCCATCCCCAGAATCAGCCATTTCTTCAAGGAACTCTGGATCCTTTTAGTTAGGAATGGTATGTAGGAGGCAAGATTTGGGTGCTAGGTGTGTTCATTGCTACTGGGGTATTGATGATTCCAAACTCTCTCAGAAGACATAGGTAGGGAATACACACACACACACACACACACACATACACACACAAGAATTTTCATATATGTATATACACATATATATAACATGTATATATATTTACACATACACACACATATATACACACACGTACATTCCTTGTACGTTCCTTCACTGACAATGAAAAAACCGGATCCTATTATCTTTAATTTTTTAACTTTCTTGAACAACTCCCCAGTATATAACCAATTTCCTATCTCCTCTCCAACCCTTTTCCCTTCACAGATGTTCTCCTCACACTAAAGCTAAGCCGCCACCCCATACAGATGCCCTCTTTACTATGCTCAGGCTCTGACACTTATAGCAGACCATATATCCATGTAGAAACCCAGATGCCATCTTTAAAATGTTCAATCTCTAATACTCCAAGCCAGGCCACCCTTCTGAGTAGGTGCCTTTCTCATCTCACTTGGGCTCTGACTTCCCAAGCTAGGCCACCTACTTTCACAGATGCTCTTTTCAAATTATTTGAGCTCTGATACCCCTCTCTGGACAACAGGGATTCTCCCATCTCAGTACAGATGACCACTGTACTGGTTTTAGGATTGAATTGTTCAGGAAGAGAAGAAAGAAAAGGAAAAGTGCTGCTTCCCCTGAAAGTAAGATCACCTTATTCACTCGTATCCTATCAGGCCCTGGCTAATATAACACTAAACTCAATAACCCAGTCACTGGAGGGTCCTGGGCACCAGACTCAGGCACCAAATCTTTGTGTGAAAGAGGTGTATTAGTTTATCTTCATAGCTGTGGCCTGAGGGGCAGGCTTCTAATTAAAAAAACATCTAAAGGCCTACTGTAATCCTTTCCAGAGACATCAGAGGGGAGGCACTATTTTTGAGCACTCCCTCAGCCTTGTGCCAGGTCTCCAGTATCTCCTGACATGAAATCTCCTGGGCACATGTCTGGTGCCCAGTCTTCGAGGCAACCACCCACAGGACAGACACCCTTTTCTCACCTGGCTCTAGTGGTCAGCAGGGCTTACAATCATGGATCCCATAGGACTGTAACAGAGAAACTGTTTTTAACTGGATAGCTCTCCAGGGCACAGAGACAGCAGACTGAAATGTAAGTCGGTCTTTCTATGAAAAAGACCTATTAGCTTACCTTCATAGTTGTGACCTGAGGAGCAGGCTTCAAATTAAACACATATCTTGGGACTGACTAAAATCCTCTCCAAGACTAGGGAGGCTGGTGTTCACCACCTTCATACTCTCCCTCTGCCCTACCCCAGGTTGTTGGGGTCTCTGAGAAATGAGCTTGTGTAAGTGCCTGGCACCCCAGTTTTTACTGCTACTACCCAGATGACTTACCACTTGATAGCCTGTCTCTGGTGGCTTCCATTCATGGGTTCAGTGGGACAGTAGGACACAGAAAAACAGTTGTTCTACTGGCTATTACCCAGAGCTCAAGGCAGAGGGAACAGACAAAAATTCCCATTTCCCAATCTTTCTCTGAAAGAGGTATATTTCCATACATTAAGAACTGCTCCCTGAGGGTCTGTCTTCTAATCAACCTGAATCTAGGCACCGACTGAGATCTTCCCTTTGTGACATTGACAGGTCTTGACACACCTTCAACCTCTGGGAGCCACTAAAAATAAAGTAGGCTGCTTGGACAATCACAAAGGTTTGAGCAACAACTAAGAGCTATGCCAGACTTGAATAATAAGTTTCATCTCCTACATGAGGCCACTTCTTCAAGACTGGGAGAGATGGCTATTTTGTCTAATGCATAGAATCCAACACAGAGTCAAGGAAAATGGAGAAAAAGAGGAACATATTCCAAACAAAAGAATAAGATAAAAACCTCAGTAAAAGAACTTAATGAAATGGAGATAAGTGACTTATCTGATAAAGAGTTCAAAATAATGGTCTTAAAAATGCTCACCAAGCTTGGGAGAAAGATGGATGAACAAAGTGAAAATTTCAACAAAGAGTTAGGAAATATAAGAAAGTACCAAATAGAAGTCACAGAATTGAAGAATACAATAACTGAACTGAAAAAATACAATAGAAGGGTTTAACATCAGAGTAGATAAAGCAGAAGATAGGATCAGTGCACTCAAAGACAGGGCAACATAATCCATCCAATCAGAGCAGAAAAAGAATGAAAAAAGCAAAGATAGCTTAAGCAAAATATGGGACAACATCAAGCAGACCAACTTTTGCATTATAGGAGTCCCATAAGGAGAAGAGAGAGAGAAAGGGGCAGAAAAATTATTTGAAGAAATAATGGCTGAAAATTTCTCTAACCTGGGGAAGGAAACAGACATCCAGATCCAGGAAGCCCAGGGAGTTCCACATAAGATGAACCCAAAGGGACACACACCAAGACGTATTATAATTAAAGTGTTAAAAGTTAAAGACAAGGGCAGAATCTTAAAAACATCAAGAGAAAAACAACTTGTTACATATCAGAGAACCCCCATAAGAATATCAGCAGATTTTTCAGCAGAAACTTTACAAGCCAGAGGGGAGCAGCACGATATATTAAAAGTGTGGAAAGAAAAAAGCTACAAACCAAGAATATTCTATCTGGCAAAGTCTTTTGGAATTGAAGGAGAGTTAAAGAGTTTTTCAGACAAGCAAATGCTAAAGGAGTTGATACCGAATCAAGTGGGCTCACCTCCCAGTGAGTTAAATAAGACTCTATACCAGTGGAAGTTGTCTCACAAAGTAAAGTGTATTTGCAGCAAATAGGAAGCCATGAGGAATCATTTCCAAAGTCATGGCATCCCTGAACAAAGGGAAGCAGGAACTTTTACTTCAGTTGGGACATGAATATTCAAAAGGGAGAGGCGGGTACACTGCAGATTATGGTAATGAGGCTTGTCTCCTCTTGAAGAGATCTTCTCACTAAAAATAAGGCAAGGTCATGGGCATAGCTCTTATAGGGAGGCTTGGCTAGCTTCAGGGTGGTTGCTGGTTTTGTCTCCTTAATGTAAAAAAACAACTTGGAAAAAACAGTTAAATGCTTCCATACCCACCCTTGAGTTCCTCAGGGCACTAGTCAGTGACAAATCTCCCCTCTAGTTTTCTCCTGCTCCTCATTCTTGAGGGGCACAGGTCAAAGGTCTGTCTTCTGTAACTGCTTCCTGCTAAGCATGGGCATTGTCATAAGGACCAGCAGAGGAGCAGAATTTACAGCTAATCTTCTAATAGACTTGTGGGTCACCCGAGGCATAGCCTCAAATTGTTTGTAACAATCATTTGTAATTTTATAGTCTCAATGTGTTTAGGATCTGGGCATACTTGCTCCTCTTCCCCACTCCAGACTCTACTAGCTCTTTATAGCCTAGCTACTGGGTTGCCCATTTCTCTGATGGAGCTACTCTTGCTGCCCACAAACATGCAAACTCCTTGTATGGGATTGGTTAGGATCCAGGGCAAATCCTGGGGTGGATAGCTGGTCATTACTTATCTGCATAGTGTCACTGAAACAAGAGTTTCAAATCAGAGAGTCGTTTGCAGGAACACTTGGAGTCATCAATTGTCTGTGATGATCTCTCTTGATGTTCAGGCGTGGGAGCCTTCACGTGTGGTGGATTCAAGGGGTGACTCCTTCTAATTTTAGGGAAGAGTGTGTGGTTAGTAACACCAAGCGAGGTCCTACCCAAATAGGATTTAGCTGATCTTGAGATGAACCACTTTTCCAACGTTTAAGATAGACCAAATCTCCCAGTTCATATGGGTGGAGTTTGACGTCCATAGGCAAAGGAAGACAGAAGTTTCCATACTTAGTGAGTGCATCTACCACCTTCTTTAGATTGATTATGTGTTTGATTGCCATGGAAACCTCTGGGTCTGGGTTTGTGAGCAAATCTGAGTCTTTAGGGAAAGACCTCCCATAGGTCATTTCAAAGGGGCTAAGCTTCAGTTTGCCTTTTGGAGCTGCCCTTATCCGAGTGAGGGCTATTGGCAGTAACTCTAGCCAATGTTCCTGCATCTCTTGGAACAATTTAACCAAGGTTTTCTTTAATGTTTGATTTCCCCACTCAGTTTTTCCAGATGATTGTGGTCTCTATGCAGCATGTAGCCTCCATTAAATTTTTAAAACTCTGGCTAATTCAGAGGTTATTTTTGCTATAAAATCTGGCCTATTGTCACTCTGAATTGATCTAGGCAACCCAAAACAGGGAATTATTTCTTTTAACAACACTTTTGTTGCATTTGACCTTTCTGACCTACAAGGAAAGGCTTCAATCCATCCAGTCAATGTATCCACAAACACCAAGAGGTATTTGTACCCTCCAGGGGCTGTGGACATAACAGTAAAATCAACTTGCCAGTCTTCCCCCAGTAAAGTTCCCCAAATTTGAGTTGCTTTAGCCAGGGGAAGTACAGGAGGTCTGCTTTGTACATTATTCTTCTGGCAATAAATGCATTGTCCCATTATTTTTTCAATAAATTCCTTTATACCTGGGGTGCTTATGACCTTCATCAACCATAGGTATAAGGTCTCTTTTCCATAATGGGTAGAATCATGAGCACTCTTGAGGAGCCCCCAAGCTGTTTGTTTGGGGACCCAGATCTTCCCTCATGGGTTTATTATCCAGCCCTTAGCCATTGGGGACCACTCATAACCTGTGTTGTAGCTTCTCTTACTTCATCAGGGGAATACACTGGTGTAATAGAAGGGTAGAGTGAGAATTAATGGTAGTTGCAGAAGCTCTTCTGATATAGCGTCCCTTTTTGAAGCTGCATCTGCCAAGTTATTCCCTTTTCTGTTCTCTGATTCCTCACTTTGATGGCCTCTACAATGGACCACAGCTACTTCCTTGGGGCCCTGTACTGCTTCCAGAAGTTTAAGTATCTCTGGCTCATGTTTAATTTCTTTTCTGCTGCTGTTAAGGACTCCTCTTTCTTTCCAAATGGCTTCCTGAGTGTTAATTACAGAGAAAGCATATTTAGAGTCTGTGTATATTTTTATTATCTTTCTTTCTCCATTTCCAAAGCCCTGATTGATGTAATTATTTCTGCCTTTTGGGTCAAGGTGCCTGGTATCAGCCCCTTGGCCTCTGTGGTTGCATGCAGAGACACTACTGCATATCCTGCTCTTCTTTGTCCATTAATCATGAACCTGCTTCCATCTAAAAGCCACACTTCCTCTGCATTAGGCAATGGTTCACTCTGGAGATCCCTGTGGCTAGCGTAAACCTGATCAATCACTTCTGGGCAAGCATGGGTAGTAGGCCCATTGGAATCAGGGAGCAAGGTAGCTGGGTTTAAGGTATGACAGGGCTTTAAGGAAATCTGAGAGGAATCTACCAGCTTAGCTTGATATTGTAGTATTCTATTCTGGGATAGCCATAGATGTCCTTTAGTCTCTAGTAGGCTAGAGAGTTGATGGAGGGTCCACACTGTCATAGGTTGGCCCATAGTCAGTTTTTCTGCTTCCTTGATTAAGAGGAAAGTGGCAGCTACAGCTCTCAAGAGTGGGGGCCATCCTTTAACCACGGTGTTTAGCTGCTTTGAGAAATAGGCTATCACTCTTTTTAGGAGTCCCAACATTTGGGTTAGCACTTCCATAGCTATTCCCTGTCTTTCATGAACATACAGGTCAAATGTTTTACTCGGGTCTGATAAGGCCAGTGCAGGCCCTTCCATTAGCAAGTATTTAAGCTTATTGAAACCTTGGTCACATAGCTTATCCCATTCAAAGGGGTCCATTTCTGGCTCCTGTAGTTTGTCATAAAGGGGTTTAGCAATTAATCCAAAGTTAGGGATCCAAATGTGGCAAAAGCCAGCCATCCCCAAGAATCCTCATAGCTGCCTGTGAGTTTTTGGTGGAGCAAGTTGGCATATTACCATTTTCCTCTCCTGGGGAAGGCTGCATTGTCCTCTTGAAATGGTGAATCCCAAATACTTTAGAGTCTCTTTAGATATTTGTGCCTTCCCTTTAGACACTTTATATCCCTTACTAGCTAAAAAGTTCAACAGAGTTATAGTGTTTTTATCAGAGATCTCCTTAGTAGGGCTGGCTGTTAAGGTGTCATCCATATACTACAACACAGTACTCTGTTTTAATTTTAGTTCCCTTAAATCTTGGCCTAGGATTTCCCCAAAGATTGTAGGGAAGTTTTTATTTATTTATTTATTTATTTATTTATTTATTTATTTATTTATTTATTTATTTATTTAGTGAGGAAGATTGGCCCTGGGCTAACATCCGTGCTCATCTTCCTCTATTTTATATGTGGGATGCCTGCCACAGAATGGCTTGATGAGCAGTGTGCATGTCCAGGCCCGGAATCTGAAATTATGAACCCCAGACCATGAAAGCAGAGCATGTGAACTTAACCACTATGCTACCAGACTGGCCTGGAGAGTTTTTAAACCCCGGGGGTAAGACAGTCCAGTAATACTGTTGCTTCTGGTGGGAGCCTGGGTCCTCCCATTCAAAGGCAAATATCTCCTGGGACTCAGGATCCAGTGGGATGCAGAACAAAGCATCTTTTAAATCCAGGACTGTATAGAACCTGCTGTCTCCAGGGAGGTTAGCTAGCAGGGTGTATGGATTAAGTACTACAGGATGTATCTGGGACAGCCTCATTGACAGCCCTAAGATCTTGAACACACCTATATTCCCCTGTTCCTGGTTTTTTAATGGGTAAAATGGGAGTGTTCCATGGGGATCTACATGGCCTGATCAATCCCTGTTTTAAAAGCCTATTAATTACAGGAAGTATTCTTCTTATGGCTTCTGCTTTCAAGGGGTATTGTTTCATCCAGAGCCAGTGATCTATGTGCTTCAATTTTACCTTTACTGGCATGGCACTGGCTGCTCACCCCACCTGTCCTTGTGCCCACACTTCTGAGTTAACTCAGCTTAAAACATTTATGGGAATCTCTGCCTTCTCAGGTGCTGGTGTGTCCTGTAAAAGGGCCATAAGCTCAAGTCCCTGACTTTTGGGAACTTGGATCTCTATTTTATCTTGCTCCCAGCTTATTGAGACCCCTAACTTAGTTAGTATATCTCTCCCCAGAAAGGGAACAGGGCATTATGGTTCATATAGAAAAGAATGCTCCAGCAATTTTGATCCTATTTCACAGGTCAAGGGCTCCAGAAACCTTCTGGTCTCTCCTTTTCCTGAAACTCCTTTTATGTCACACTTTCTTTTTGAAAGGTTTCCCTTTTTGGTATTCAGCATGGAGAATGTAGCTCCAGTATTGAGCAAGAATACAACATGCTCTCCTCCCACTGTTAATGTCACCCAGGGTGCCTCAGGAGAGACGAGGATTTGGTTGCCCGGAGCAAACCAAGGAGCCCCACAGCCCCGTCACTTCTCATCTCTAGTCAAGAGAAGTTGCCACATCTCTGTCTTGTTCAATCTCGTTCCTCTGTGGGGATGGTTCAGACAGTCCTGCTGCCAATGCCCTTCCTGTTTGCAGTATGTGCACTGGTTAGCCCCCAGTTTTGTTGGTGGCTTTCTGGTCCCTCAATGGGGGCCGGGGTCACTCACCCATGACATCTTCCTTCTCTCCCTCAGGTTACCTTGAGTAGAATGGAGGGCCACAGGTAACAGGGTGGCTTGCCTTTTCATCTTCTTGTCTTCCTTTTCACCCTCAGCTTCATCTCAGTTATTGAACACAATAAATGCAGCCTCTACTAGTTGTGCAGGGTTAGTATCAGGACCTATAGCCAACTTTGGGAGTTTCCTATGAATGTCTGGAGCACTTTGAGATACAAATTGGGTATTAAAAACCACTGGGTCTCAGGGTTCCAATTTGTATATTGCCTGAGGCAGTCCCACAGTCTCTGAAAAAAGTGGAAAGGTTTTCCTCAGGACCTTGTAGGACCTCTCTCAATTTAGACCAGTTAATGGGTGGCTGGCTTACTATTTTCATGGCTTTCAAAAGCAGACCCCAAAAATGTCCTAGCTTTTCTCGATCGTTAGAATCATTGGGATTCCACCCAGTGTCAGTCCTTGGCACAGCCAGTTCACCAGGCCTGCAAATATCTGATCTCAGGTCACATTCATTATCCGCTTGTTCTCTAGCTTTTAACAGAACAGATGACTTTTCCTCAGCCACGAGGAGTGTAGTTAACAGGCTTTGAATATCTGCCCAGGTTTGATTATGAGTGGAAAAGATTCCCTTTATCAGGTTTATAAATTCCTCTGGGTCAGCCCTCAATCCTTTAGTGTGTGCCTTCCAATTATACAGATCAGAGGTGGAAAAGAGGATGTGAACATTAATAAGTCTCCCTTCACCATCAGGCACTTGTCTTAAGGGATATATCCCAAGTCTGTAGCTGGTTCCTAATCTAGTTGTACTATCTGAGAGAGGAGGGTGAAGGGTCTTTGGTTGTTGGAGAGTCCAATTCCCATAGAGAGATTGTTTGGGGGAGACAGTAAAGAGTTTGGCCCTGTTACAGCCTCTGGCTTAAGCAGGGGTGAGGTAGAGGAATAAGGTGCAGGTCTCTTGGGGATCACCTGCTGGTCTAACAGTGGGGCCGAAGCTGGAGTATCTGAGTGAGGTGGGCTCTGAAGTGGACTTTTCTTAGTCCCATGGTTCCTGATTTGGAGGAGAAGGTCTTCCTCGTCAGAAAGGTCTTGTAATATGGGAAGTATTTTTGAAGTCTTAGATTCAAACTTTAACCCTTCATTTAGACATGGTTCCATGAAGCACTGGACAGAAGGGATTTCTTCCCATTTCTTGGTCCTTTTGCAAAATAGATCTAATTGTAGTATGGTGTTAGCATTTAGGGTCCCATTTTCTGACCATTTCCCCCATCCTTCAGTGAATATTGTGGCCAGGCTGTTTTACATAAAAAGATCATCTGCTCTCTGGTCAATGGGGAATACCCAAAGACCTTCCAATTCTGGAGGATGCAGCCCAATGGGCTTTCCTCTGGGATGGAGCTTGCTCCCCCCATATTCTAGCATCTTTTCTTGTGGTCTGTTTCAACCTCCCTGGAGCAACCTGTAACAGTTAGTGGTGATGCAGATGCCACAAGGTTGTGCCCAGAGGAAGTTTAGCACTCTAATAGCCTGACTCTAGACCCAGGCCAAGTAATTAAATAAAATGGGTGGATGCTGGGTTTCACCCAGTAACCACTGATAGGGAGGGCAAGGAAAAAGAATACCTAGGAGTCCAGAAAAGCCAGACTGTGGAAGAACAAGATTGATGTCAAATGCCTTTGCAGGAAACACCAATGTTGAGCATCCTTGTCAAAAACGTGAATGTTGAGTGTCCTTGTCAAAACTGCTAATGTTGAGGGTCCTTGACAAAAAGCTGTGTCCAGCGTCCTCAACAAAACACACACACACACACACACAAACAAAAACCAGTTCAGCAACTCCAGAAGGGTTTAACTCCATCCAAGCTCCCCTCCTCCCATCACAGGCACAACACAAAAATGGACTCAGTGACCTCAGGGGGCCTTAAACTCCCACCTTGTCAGCTCTTGTAGGGAGGCTTGGTTAGCTTCAGGGTGGTTGCTGGTTTTGTCTCATTAACATAAAAGAACAACTTGGAAAAAACAGTTAAATGCTTCCAAACCCACCCTTGAGTTCCTTAGGGCACTAGTCAGTGACAGAATGCTAAACTTCATCTGGGCACAACCTTATGGCATCTGCATCACCACTAACTGTTACAGGTTGCTCCAGGGAGTTTGGAAACAGACCACAAGAAAAGATGCTAGAATATGGGGGGAGCAAGCTCCATCCCAGAGGAAAGCCCACTGGGCTGCATCTTCCAGAATTGGACACACACACTAAAAATGAAAGGATAGAAAAAGATATTCCATGCAAATTGGAAACCAAAAGAAAGCTGGGTTAGCTATACTTAGACAAAATAAACTTTAAAACAAAGACTATAATGAGAGACAAAAAAAGGCTATAATGAGAGAAAAAATATAGAGTCATGTGCCACATAATGATGTTTCAGTCAACAATGGACCACATATACAATGGTGGTCCTATAAAATTATAATGGAGCTGAAAAATTCCTATTGTCTAGTGACATCACAGCCATTGTAACATTGTAGGTTTTCATTAATAGAGAGGAATGTTCATGGTACATTATCTGCTTACAAGCAAATCTGTGATGAAGAAAAGAAACAAACCAAGCAAAACACCATGGACATATTTCTGAAAAGAGTGACACCTCCTCAAGAAAACCCTCAGGCACATTCATCAGGAGGTATTCCAGAAAAAGACATTGTTATCATAAGAGATGACAGCTCCATGTGTGTTATTGCTCCTGAAGATCTAGTGGGACAAGATGTGGAGGTGGAAGACATTGATGCTGATCATCCTGACACTGCGTAGGCCTAAGCTAATACATGTGTTTGTGTCTTAGTTTTCAACAAGAAAGTTTAAAAAGTAAAAAAAAACAATTAAAAATAGAAAAAGTTTATAGAGTAAGGACATAAAGAAAGAAAATGTTTTTGTAGGGCTGTATGATGTGTTTGTATCTTAAGCTAAGTGTTATTACAAAAGAGACAAAAAGTTAACAAAAAGTTTAAACGTTTATAAAGTAAAAAGGTTAGAGTAAACTAAGATTGATTTATTCTTGAATAAAGAAAATTTTTTTATAAATTTAGTGTAGCCTAAGTGTACACTGTTTATAAAATCTACAGTAGTGTACAGTAATGTCATAGGCCTTCAGATTCACTCACCACTCACTCACTGACTCACCTAGAGCAACTTCTAGTCCTGCAAGCTCCATTCATGGTAAATGCCCTATTAGGTGTACCATTTTTTATCTTTTATATTGGGTTTTTACTGTACCTTTTCTATGTTTAGATAAACAAATACTCACCATTGTATTACAATTGCCTACAGTATTCAGTACAGTTTTGTAAGTTAGGAGCAATAGGCTATACCATATAGCCCATGTGTGTAGTAGGCTATACTATCTAGGTTTGTGTAAGTTCACTCTATGATGTTTGCATAAAAACAAAATCACCTAATGATGCATTTCTCAGAATGTATCCCTGTTGTTAGGTGATGCATGACTGCATAATGATAAAGAGTCCAATCCAGTGAGAGATATAACATTTGTAAATATTTATGCACCCAAAATAGGAGCATCTAAATATACAGAGCAAATATTAACAGACTTAAAGGGAGAAATAGAGACCAATACCATAACAGCAGGGGACTTCAATATCCCACTTTCATCAATGGATAGCAGACAGAAAATCAATATGGAAATATCAGCCTTAAACAACATGTTAGACCAGATAGACTTAACAGATAAACACAGAACATTACATCCAAAAGGAACCTAATATACATCTTCTCATGTATACATGGAACATTATCCACAATAGACTGTATCTTAGCCCACAAAACAAGTCCCAATAAATTTAAGAACGTTGACATCACATCAAGCATCTTTTCCAACCACAATGATATGAAACTAGACATTAATTACAGGAAGAAAATTGGAAAATTCAGAAATATGTGGAGATTAAACAACATGCTACTGAATAAGCAATAGGTCAAAGAAGAAATCAAAAGAGAAATTTTAAAAAATACCCTGAGTGAATGAAATGAAAATGGAAATATAACATACCAAAACTTGTGGGATGCAGCAAAAGCAGTTCTAAGAGAGAAGTTCATGACAAAAATGCCTACCTCAAGAAACAAGGAAAGTCTCATATAAACAACCTAACTTTACACCTCAAGGAACTAGAAAAAGAAGAATAAATAAAGGCCAAAGTTAGTAGAAGGCAGGAAACAACAAAGATGGGAGTGGAAAGAAATGAAATAAAGACCAAAAAGATAATAAAAAGATCCATGAAACTAAGAGCTGGTTCTTTGAAAATATAAACAAAGTTGATAAATCTTTAGCTAGAATCACAAAGAAAAAAAGAGAGAAGACTCAAATAAATAAAATCAGAAATGAAAGAGGAGACAGTGCACTGATACCACAGAAACACAAAAGATCATAAGAGACTGTTACAAACAATTATATACCAACAAACTGGATAACCTAGAAGAAATGGATAAATTTCTAAAATCTACCAAAACTGAAGAAATAGAAAATCTGAACAGACTGACTACTAGTAAAGAAGTTGGATAAGTAATCAAAAATCTCTTAAAAAACAAAAGTCCACGACCAGATGCCCTCACCAGTGAATTCTACCAAACATTTAAAGAATTAATACCAATCCTTCTTAAATCCTTGCAAAAAATAGAAGATGAAGGAACACTTCAAAACTCATTTTATAAAAGTCCAGCATTACTCTGACACAAAAACCAGACAAGGGCGCCATGAGAAAAGAAAGTTTGGGGCCAATATCCCTGATGAGTATAGATGCAAAAATACTTAACAAAATATTAGCACACCAAAATCAACAATACATTAAAAGAATCATACACATGATGCACTGGGATTTATTTTAGGGATGCAAAGTGATAGGCCACAGTAACAAAATGAAGGATAAAAATCATATGAACATCTCAATATATGCAGAAAAAACATTTAACAAATTCAACATTCATTTATGATAAAAATTCTTAACAAAGTGGGTATAGAGGGAACATACCTCAACATAAATAAAGACCATATGTGACAAGCCCACAGCTCACATCATACTCAGTAGTGAAAGCTTTTCCTCTAAGATCAGGAAGAAGACAAGGATGCCTGCTCTTACTGCTTTATTCAACATAGTATTGGATGTCCCAGCCAGAGAAATTTGGCAAGAAAGAGAATTCAAATTGGAAAGGAAGAAATAAAACTGTCACTATTTGCAGATGACATGCTATTGTATACAGAAAACCCTACAGACTTGACCAAAAAACTCTTAGAAATAATAAATTCAGTAAAGTTGCAGGATACAAAATCAATACATAAAAGTCTCTTGTGTTTTTATACACTAATAATAACCTACCAGAAAAAGAAATTAAGAAAACAATCTCATTTACAATTGCATCAAAAAGAATATAATACCTAGGAATAATTTAACTGAGGAAGTGAAAGACCTGTACACTGAAAACTATAAGACACTGGTGAAAGAAATTGAAGAAGATACAAATAATGGAAAAATATTCCGTGTTAATGGATTGGAAGAATTAATATTGTTAAAATGCCCAGATTCAATTCAATCTACAGATTCAATGGAATCTCTATCAAAATTCCAATGGCACTTTTCACAGAAATAGAACAAACAATGCTAAAATTTGTATGGAACCACAGAAGACCCCTAATAGCTAAAGCAATCCTGAGATAGAAGAACAAAGCTAGAGGCATCATGCTTCCTAATTTCAGGCTATATTCCAAAGCTGAAGTAATCAAAACAGTATGATATTGGCATAAAAACAGACACATAGATCAATAGAACAGAATAGAGAGCCCAGAAATAAACGAATGCATAGATGGTCAATTAATTTACGACAAAGTATACAAGAATATGCAATTGGGAAAGGGTAGTCTCTTCAATAAATGGTGCTGGGAAAACTGGGCAGCCACATGAAAAAAATGAAAGTGAACTACTCTTTTATACCATACACCAAAATTAACTCAAAATAGATTAAAGACTTGAATGTAATACCTGAAACCATAAAAGTCCTTGAAGAAAACATAGGCAATGAGCTTCTTGACATCAGTCTTGGAAATCATTTTTTGGATTTGACACCAGAAGTGAAGGCAACAAAAGCAAAAACAAAGTGGGACTATATCACAGTAAAAAGCCTCTGCACAGCCAAAGAAGCCATTAACAAAATTAAAAGGCAACCTCTTGAATGGGAAAAAATATTTTCAAATCATATAACTAATAAGGGGTTATTATCCAAAATATATAAAGAACTCATTACAACTCTATAGCAAAAAACAATCTGATTAAAAAATGGGCAGAGGATCTGAATAGATATTTTTTCCAAAGAAGAAATAGAGATGGCCAACAGATACATGAAAAGGTGCTCAACATCACTAATCACTAGAGGAATGCAAATCAAACCATAAAGAGATATCACCTCACACCTGTTAGAATAGCTCTTATCAAAAAGACAAGAAATCACAAGTGTTGGAAAGGATGTGGAGAAAAGGGAACCCTAGTGCACTGTTGGAGGGAATGGAAATTGGTGAAGCCACAACGGAAAACAGTATGGAGGTTCCTCAAAAATTAAAAATAAAACTACCGTATGATCCAGGAATTCTTCTCCTGGGTATTTATCCAGAGAAAACAAAAATACTAACTCTAAAAGATTTCTGCACCCCTATGTTCATTGCAGCATTATTTAAAATAGCCAATATACAGAATCAAACTACATGTCCATCCATAAACAAATGGATGAAGAAAATGTGGTATATATATATACAATGGAGTATCACTCAGTCATAAAAAGAAGAAATCTTGCTATTTGCAATAGCATGGATAGACCGTGAGGGCATTATGCTCATTATTTCTCAGACAGAGAAAGACAAATATCATATGATCTCACTGATAAATAAAATGGCAAGCAATAGGATATATTGGAGTATATGAGGAAGCCATTTGGTATAAAACTAATTCGGCCTGACGTTGCTTTTCCAAAAGGGCCTGACTGGCCTTTGAACAAGCATTGTATATCTGGTTTAAACCTTTACCATGTCCCAGAGACAGGAACAAATGCCCTTAAGATAAGGATGCAACTTCCCTTACATCGATATTTCCTTAAAGATAAGCATTTCTCCCTAGGCGAGGATTTGATTGCTGAGCTCATCCTGTGATGATGACCCTTGGGGAAGGAAGGCCCCAGGCTATATGGTCCTCAAAATTTGGCTCATAATAAACTCACCCCAATTCTGATTTATAGATTGGCTATGGATTATTTGCATCGACATCACTTATATGTGGAATTAAAACAACAACAACAAAAAATGAACTCATAGATACAGAAAACAGGATGGTGGTTGCCAGAGATGAGCTTTGTGGTTGGGCAAAATGGGTGAAGGTGATTAAAAGGTACAAACTTCCAGTGCTTTGTGCTGGTCTCTTCCTATGGATAGTGATGCTATAGGCTAGATATGCTTGGGGACACTTAACTGGGCATGTGGCGAGCTCCCACAGACATTTCACCTTTCAGAACCAATGTTGTGGCTGGACTGGCCCTGAGGTTCTTATTATGATTGCAAGATGCCCTCAGCAATGATCATCAGGCAACCCTGGAAAAAAACAAAGTTTATTATTTACATGTTCTGAAATGTACATGGCATGCCTGGAGCCACACAGCAAGGTCACAGGTAGAGAGAGAGAGAGAGAGCACAGGCCTGGGGTTCTGCTTTTATTTCGGTCAAGGGTGGGGGGCCTGGAGTTTTGCAGGTTCACTATTGGTGAATTTAAAACATAAGAGTGGGGATTAAAGCAAGGGAAAGGAAACAACTCAAAAGGTCAATATCTAAGTCAATCAGAGATCTCTGAAACAAAGGAAATTTCAGGGTTGGGTGGCCTGGCTCTTTATCTAGTCTTGTAGCTGGCAATGGGTTTGAGATTGCTGTCTTTGAAGTGGATGCCTTAGCAATGAAAAGCTTAATGTCAGGTACTTGCACTACAATATGAAAATAAACAGTCATGTGCTTATACTACATCCAGGTATAAAATAAGTAAGCCCTGGAATGTAATATATAGCATGGTGACTATAGTTAAAAATACTGTGTTGTATATTTGAAAGTTGCTGTAGGGGAAGAGGAAGAATTTCCCCCCACTTTCCCTCTGGTTCTTATGGCTGGTCAAATAATTAAAATAACATAAGGCATGTTAGCAGGAGAAAATAAAGTTTAATAACATATGTACATGGGAGAAACCCAGGAAAATTGAGCAACTCACAACAATGCCCGAAGTCACCACTCTAAATATCATCTTCAGCTAAAGACAAAGGAGGATGTTGCGGGTAGTGGTTTGGGATTTCAAAGTGGAGGAAGGCAATTCACATGGAGATGGAAAAGCAAACGTTTGTTAGACAACAGTTTGCTGGGTCACCTATAGAGAATGTGGCCTGAGAGACAGAACTTTGATGAAAATGGGCTTGTTGGTGCCTTTCTTATCACATCTATTTTACATTATACTATAGTTACCTCATGGTATTAGCTCCTTCCTGGAACAGGCCTTCTATCTTAAATTCTCTTAGGCAATTTGGGGGAAGATCAAATGTTATTCCTGAGTCTTCTGAATCTTTATTGTCTTCAGCTCAAAATAATCCACATACCAGAATGGCACATCTTGGGGCAGCCTGCCTTGAACCCCATCATTGCTAAGAGAGTAAAACTTAAAAGTTCTCATCACAAGAAAAAAAATGTATAACTCTGTGTGGTGATGGATATTAACTAGACTTATTATGGTGACCATTTTGCAGTACATACAAATATTGAATCATTATGTTGCATACCTGAAACTTACATAATGTTATAAGTCAATGATATCTCAATAAAAAAATCATTATTTAAAAAAAAGTCAGACACAAGGAGGTACATACTATAGAACTCTATTTATATCAACAAAACTAATCTTTAGTGATATAAATCAGATCATAGGTTATTTGCAATAGGGTGGGGGAAATTGAGGACAAAAGGGCAGAGGAAACTTTCCAGGGAGATAGTAATGTTCTATATCTTGATCAGGAAGTTGTTCACACAGGTGTCTATATTTGTCAAATACTGATGAACTGTACACTTAAAATGTGTAGCTTTTACTGTATGTAACTTATATCTCAATAAAGTTGATTTGTAAAAATAACATAATGTACAATAATATATCAGGCAAATAAAAATAAAAAGAAATTAGAGGTATGGTCACAGCATTCAAAACAGAACATATTAAATAAGATTAAGATGGACATTTTGTGATGCTTAAAGGCCATGATTCACAAGAACAAATAACATTTATTAATACCTATGCATAAAATAGTACAACAGCAAGTTAAAGACAAATACGAGAAGATTTTATTTTCATAAGAGAGGATTGTTACACACCTCAGTCAGTCAAAGACAATAAAGTAGAAACAATAGTAAGGACTGATAAATAAATGACAAGCAATAGGATATATTGGAGTATATGAGGAAGCCATTTGGTGTAAAACTAATTCGGCCTGACCTTGTTTTTCCAAATGCGCCTGATGTGGCCTTTGAGCATGCATTGTATATCTGCTTTAAGCATTTACTGTGTCCCAAAGACAAGCACAATGCCCTTTAAGATAAAGATGTAACTTTCCCCACATTTCCTTAAGGATAAGCATCTCTCCCTAGGCTAGGGATTGATTGCTGACCTCCTGTGACCACCCAGCTTGAGACCACAGACCTGCTACCTGCTGTGTTCATCAATTGCTGTGTTAAATGCTCTGCCAGCAAAGCAATCTTGTGACTATTGAAAAAGGGACATTCCAATCATATGTGATACATGCTCTTTGATGGCATATAACCACTCTACACACCCCACTTCTTTGGAGTGCTCCATTCCTTTGTGAAAGGACTCTCCTGGGCTATACAGTCCTCACATCTGGCTCATAATAAACTCACTCCAATTTTGATTTGTAGATTGGTTATGGATTACTTGCATCAACAGGACTTAAAAATTGAAAAAGCATAATCAACAATGTAGAGTTTATACATATACTTTCAACATATATTTCAACGGTAATCGAGAAAACATCTTCTTTCCAAGTTTTCATGAGGTGATTGTGAAAACTAACCATATGTTAAGTCACAAAGAAAACCACTACAAATTCCATAAAGAAGAAATAATACAAACAGTATTCTCTGTGTACACAGTAGAAATTAGAAAAAAAAATAACAAACAAACAAAAAGCCCTAAATGCCCCGCTGCCCAGAAATTTAAGAGCTTCTGAAAAATAATTCTTGGTTCAAAGGTAAAAAAGAAAATCAAATGTTTTTAATTCTACAGAAAATGAAATGAAAACATGACATATATACTGTGATATTCAACTAAAGCAGTGTTTGGAATAAAATTAGTAATAGTCTTACATACACATACCAATAACCAAACTTCCAACTCAAAAGCTACAAAATGAATAACACAGTAAACTGAAAGACAGAGAATAAGGAATTAACATGAAGTGGCTGGCTGTCTTGTCCTCCCCTACCCAAATTTCCTTAGGCTGGTCTCTGATCACAAACCTCTCCCTTCACAGCAGATACTGGACATAACTATCCTTTCTGCTGAGGGGGCTCTGGTATTATTTTGAGCTCCTTTAAACCTTATCTTGGTTCTGGAATTGTAGAGAATTGCTTTTCTTACATCTAGTCTCATAGCCCCCAGAAGAATTTCACAAAAGTGGAATTTCAGAAAAGAAGCTGCCCTTCACTTAGTAGAAAATTGTTTTTCCTGCATGGTGAGTACATTCCATTCCATCTGCTTTGCATTAAAGAGGGTCCTTAGGCATCTGCAAAAATGTCTTTCCAAAGAAAAAGAGGACAGGTGAGAAAGAGAACTAGCAGTCCAGACAGAGCCAACAGAATGACCAATATTCCCACATTCCAAAGGTAAGAATTAATGCATGACTTTTGTGGGGAATCAGAATTGGCCACTTCAAAATATGTCTCTTTGTCTGATTATTTTCAAAAGCAGATGACTCTGAAAGAAACTTTGACCTCCACCCCCACCAAATGCCTAAAAGAAATTTAAGATAGAAGCCCTGTCCCCAGGACAGGCCATCACCATAGATAACTCTGGTTATCCATAGACTGGGAGGGTCCTTGCTAAGCCCATTCTTATCAAAATTCTGTTTACTAAACATTTGCTTTTCCATTTCCATGTGAATTGCCTTCCTCCCCTCTGAAGTCCCAAATACCATCCCCAACATCCTCCTTTGTCTTTAGTTGAAGATGGTATTTAAGAAGAGAGTCTCCACCATTTTGGTGAGTTGCTCAGTTTTCCTGAGTCTCTCCCATATATACATGTTATAAAGCTTTGTTTGACTTTCTCCTGTTACTCTGTCTCACGTCAATTTAATTTGTAGCCCAGCCAGAAGGACCCAAAGGGTCAAGGTTCTGTCTTCCTCCCCTACACTTTCTCAAGTGCACATGCAGGAAGAAGAGACAAAATGGGTTTGGGTGCATTCCCCTGCCTTCTTAACCTCTTTCTTCAGTGTGCACTCTAAGCTTTCTCAAGCTCTGCCATCTGCAAAATTGTCCCTGTCCAAGTATGGCTGTAGAATTTTTTTTGTAATGGGATAGTTTTAGAGAAGTTCTCTGACAAGGATAGTTTACAATAAACTTCTATTATTTTAAACACAATTTTATAATATATTCTTTTGTTTGAAATATTTTACAAAATTCCCAAACTTTACATATCTGTGGATTACTTTTCTCTAGTATTGTCAGTTATTAAAACACTAGAATTCTACTTGTGTTATCATTTGTATTTTTAAAGTTCTGGTTAAATTACAATTTAAAATTTTCTAGGTAAAATGCTTTAGATATATATGTTGGCATTTGTTTAAAACAAATAATGTTTTCAAAGATTTTATTTAAGATTCTTCTTCTTTTGCTTTCCTGACTAATGCTAAGTTAGGATTTCTGTGCAACTAACGTTCATGATAAGTACATTAGTATTGGAGAGTTCCTGGGAAGAGAAAAAATCACCACTGGAGCTGAAGAACATCATCTGTCCCCAGGCAGTCAGTTCTGTAACCTGATTCAGATGAATTAAGAGCTTCGGTTCAACTCAACAAGCATCTTCTTATTATATGTTATAATCTTGGCACAAAGTCTTCATCAAATAACCTATTCAGTTTAGCTGAAGAGGTCTCTTGAGCTATGGTGTAAGCAGATCTGGACATGGAGGTAACTTTGCATATTTTTCAGTGGAAAACTATTAGGGGATCAGTTTATTTAAGAGAGTCATTTAAAACAACTAGCTCACTACATAGGGGTTGTTGGTGGCAAAGAATCTGTGGGAATGATATTTAATGAAAAGCAGAATCATCTTTACAAGGTCCATCTGTTTCATTAACTTTATCATTGTGATAGGACATGTGACTGGATATCAGTACACAGGCCTTTGCATCAGGATAACATGCTTGGCAACCATAGAAGATTGCTTATAGTTCTCCAAGTTTCTGTGTTTTCATCTGTAAAACTTGGAAAGATATTTTGTGAGAACAGATCACAGCACCTTGTGCATGTTGAAATTCAACACACCTTACTTCAAATTTCCCTTGAGAAAGCTGTGCTATGCTTTCAATGAGGACAAAGTAAAATGGTGACAGGTAGGTGAGTGACTGGAATTCATCTCCTTCATGGAGGCACTCCAACTCTCACACACCAAACTTGTTTACATACACTCAAAAGCCAGAGGGTATTTGTGGTAAATTGCAAAAATAGCCACAAATTCTTTGAGCTCATTCTGTCAAGTGATGCAATCTGTTAACCTACCTCTTGATTAGAGATGGTACTGTGACTTGCTTGACTAACAGAATGTAGTGGAAGAGAGGTTGTGAGTCCAAGTTTAGACGCAAGAGGCCCTGCAGTTTCTCTCTTGTATTAGGAAGGCTTCCAGCATCTTGTGAGTAAGCTTCAATCAGTCTTCTGGAGGATGAACCTACATGGAGGGAGGCCTAGCAGTCCCAGTGAACCAACTGAGGCCACAGACATGTGAGGGAGCCCACTTGAGAACAGATGAGCCCAGTTTCGAACATAAAGACTGCCCAAGTGGGCCTAGCACAGAATCATGAGAAAATAATAAATAATTGCTTGCAGTCATTAAGTTTTGGAGTAGATTGTTACATAGAAAAATATGATGCAACCCTCTTCAGAGAAATTCTGTTTCACAGTGATCTCTTCGTGCTTCTGTGGCTCACAAGCTCCCACATGCCTAGACTGCCACAGGGAGAAGGCTGGATGAATGGGGGATAAGTTATAGACTGTCACTGGCCTAGGCATGATGTTATCATTATTGTTATGATTGTTATTATTTATATAGTATAAATATTATAGTATACAGATCTTCCTTGACCTACGGTGGGGTTACATCCCAATAAACACATCATAAATTGAACAAATAAGTCTAAAATGCACCTAACCTACCAAACATCATAGCTTAGCATAGCCTACCTTCAACATGCTCAGAACACTTACATTTGCCTACAGCTGGGCAAAATCAACTAACATAAAGTGTATTTTATGATAAAGTGTTGAATATCTCATGTAATTGAATACTGTACTGAAAGTGAACAACAGAATGGTCGCATGGGTACAGAATGGTTGTCAGTGTTTCTGTTGTTTACCCTCCTGATTGCGTGGCTGACTGGGAGTTGCAGCTCGCTGCCACTGCCCAACAACATAAAAGAGGATCGAGCATTCGTACTGCATATCACTAGCTTGGGAAAATAAATTCAAAATTCCAAGTACAGTTTCTACTGAACGTGTATTCCTTTTGCACCATCATTATATAGTAGTTATCATTTGGGAATACTTACTATGTGCCAGGCACTGGACTGTATTTAAAAGTTATAATTTGTACCTATTTATAATTTTATTCACCATATTAAGTACCATATAATGGTTTTCATCCATTTCATAGAGAAGAACCCTAAGGCTTACACATTTTGAGTGACTTGCTCAAGGTGATGCAGCTTGATAAAATCAAAAGCATTATTGATGACTTATTGATTTGGTTACAAAGTCCATCTTTAGCTTTGCCACTCTGAACTCTGTTATTGTTCTGAAGCACCCTTAATTACTTCAAGATGGTGGAGGTCTTGGCCTTTGTAGTAAAACTTCACCAGTGCATAATAACTAGAGTTTTATCAGAGAAAAATTGTTGAAAGTTAGAACTAAAGAATTTGAAAATACACAGGTTATTAGAGAATGTTATAAATGTTAATTAGAACTAATGTGAGTTCTGTCTAAATAATTTCTTAGAGAGCTCACAATGATATAAATTTTAATGACACATTCCATTTATATTGACAATTTTAATTATTAAATCAATGGCATGTAAATCAGTGCTTTTTAAGAAAATTGTTGGAAAAGTAATATTTTAAACTCCAAATTTCAGTTCCACCATTAATTTTTGAAAAGGGTCTTTCGTTTTCTTACTAGACAAAGGTAACATTAGACGAAGGCAACAAATTTGTATTGTCAAAAGGTAAGCCATTCCTCTATCTGAGTCTAATTCACTAATAATTTTACTTTATGTTAAAATTATGACCTGAAGACAGAAGCGACTAGAACAAGGCTCATTGTGTGATAGATGGATGAAGCAGGAAGAGGAGAGACAGTCAGGTTAAAGACAGAGAGCTCGTCTCCTATCTCTTAGTTAATGACCATGCCTTGCTTGGACTTTTGCTTCACCCCACAGGATGTGAGATCTGAGACTGGACCTTCAACTTCTCATCCAAGACACAATTTTGATCCCACATGTTTAACACATTAACTTCCTAATTTGAGTTGAATTTTTTTAAAACTGTAATATTAATGGGTGAAATTACAAAGCGCCATCAAGAAAGATTTTGTCTACTTGCCCAAAGCTTCAGTAATTTCTGCAAGATACAAGTCAAGTAAGTCTGGGTCCAGGAAAAAGCATAGAAACTTGTTTTTTACTGCACAGAAAGGAGAGTGCTACATGGTAAATGGAGCACATCTCAAGTGGAACCTCAAAAACCCTCTTGGTTCACAATGGTGGAGGCTAGAAAGAATGATAAAGTCTTCTACAGTGTCAAATATCTATCTTAGTTATGTTGGGGAACTGGATTCTGAATCCACTTGGAAGGAGACTCTCTCTCCCAGCAGAGTCATGGCTTGCCCTTGTCACATTTTGGCTCTGCCACTTAGCAGCTATGTGACCCTGGGCAAATTCCTTCACCTCTCTGAGCTTCAATGTCCTCCTTATAAAATGGGGAGGATATTAAAGTATGACAAGTATATTTAAAGAGTCCTAGGATTTTTTCATTCCAAGTGCGGTATATGTATATTTCTCACAACAACCTAATGAGGAGCTATTAATCCCTCCAGCCAAAGACCATGAGGAGCATACTTGTGGATGAACAAGTTGGTTTTATTGTTCATTGCAGTGAGGCAGAAAACTCTCCATGGGGAATCATGGGGCATCTCAATAAGAGGGTTTTGGAACCAAAGAAGCAGAACCAATAGGAAGTATCTATTAAAAGAATTACTGCAAGAAATTAGTTTACACAATTGCAGGGGTAGAGTAGGCAAGTCCAAGATCCATAGGTTAGGTCATTGTCAGGAGGGGCTGGCTGAAACTCTCAGCACAGGCTGAAGCTGCAGTCTGTAGTGGAATCTATTCTCCCTCAGGGAAGCCTCATCTCTGCTCTTGATACTTCAACTGATTGGATCTGGCTCACCCAGATTATTCTAAATAATCTCTCTTAGTTAAAGTCAACTGATTATGAACTTTAATCATGTCTACAAATATCAGTGTTTGGGACTGAATAACTTGGGACTAGACCTACCCAACATATAAAACTGGCCGTTAAATTAATAGGTTTTGGGTTTCTTTTAGGTGATTTTGAGGAAGATTTAAGAAATAGAGATTTTGCTCTTAATTGGATTCTGTCAGGAAGTGAGTAGTGGGATGGAATAATTCTATAATTTTGTATCTTAATAACCTTATCTAGAATGAAGGAAGACTATACAGAGACTAAAGCTGTGATTGGTAAAGAATCAGCAGCCTTTCACATTATCTAGGAGAGGGGTATGCTTGGTCATTTTTATGATTTGGATAATGTTCATGTTTTGTCTGTATTCAGAGATGATTACTAAGTGGCCTTGTTTTCTCTCTTGGTCCATTATGGTCACAGCATCACTGTCTGATACTGCTGTTCTATGAAATTGTTTGTGTTCGGCAAGAAAACACCAAAACCTAGCTGTGAGTACCAGGCCAGCTCCTGCCATCACCAAGGCCTAGTTAATAGTACCAGGCAGCTCCCAGATGCCAGGGGGTTTTCTGTCTCACCTGTCTTTCTAGTCTCTGTCACTGTGACATAAGACAGAAAGCTGAGAAACTGAGGGCAATCTGACCAGAACAGAGTGATTGATTCTAAATGGAACCTCCATTAACTTGTGGCTTTCATAACACATAGAAAATCAATTCTTCTGAAAAAAAATAAATCTCCCTCCCATGACTGCCTTTGACCTTAGTTCAATCCCTAATTGCTCACAAGTATCTGGAATTTTAAAATGACAGGATAAAGAATATGAAAAGATCCAGTAGGTTAAGGAAAGAATACCAATTTTCTAAGTCAAAGAAATTGCCCTCATTCCACCCTCAACATTTGACTTGACATTCTTAAGTTAAAAAATTTTTAAAAGGGGCTGGCTCAGAGGCATAGTAGTTAAATTCTCATGCTCTACTTAGGTGGCCCAGGGTTCACAGGTTCAAATCCTAGGCATGGACCAATGCACCATTTATCAAGCCATGCTGTGGCAGGCATCCCACATTAAAATAAAAATGGAGGAAGATGGCATGGGTGTTAGCCCAGGGCCAATCTTCCTCAGCAAAAAGTAAAAAAATAAAAATCATAAAGTGAGCCAGCCAGAACTTTCTTAATGTAATCAGTGTCTCCAAATATGGCTTAAATGTAGATGGGCAGCACTAAACACGAAGCATAAAGAATACTCAAGCCAGGGAAAATATTCAGATGAAAGATCTTGCAGTTACTGTAGGCAGCACTCTTGACATTATAGCTCCTTTTATTGCCCTGGGTGCAAATATTGGAGCTTTTGAGGGCGTGAAAAGTGCTTACTCAACGGGATATAAACTTAGAAAAGGCAAAGGTATTCCTTGGCAACCACCAGCAGATCCCGTTGGTAAGTGAGTCAATTCAAAATTTAGAGAATTCCATATGCACTATAGAAGCAAAAAGAAAGACAGCTAACCCACATATGGAGGACAGGAAATGAGGAGGGTGTAGGGACTACGAAGGAAGGGGATCAACTCAGGGAAGAATTCTTGGAGCTTGTAACCCAGAATATCCTGAAGGACACCATGTTGGTGATGACCTCATCTATCCGTGAGGCTGCTCAGAAATTCCCACCCTTCTAGCCACAAGTAGGCATACACATCTGTGAAATGATTCTGATTTAATATTCTGTCTCTTTTCATAGAAAATTCCCTCAGGTCCACTCTGAATGGAGGCTGCGTCAGAATCAGGGGATTTCCCAATCCCTCCCAGGACTCTTAGTACAAACTCTTCAACTAGCAACTGAGGTGTCATCATATGGGATTTTTCTGATTGGCCAGAACCTGATCTGGCAGGATTTGGTTTGGGAGTCTTTAGAGTTCCTTCTCAGTTCAATCCTCTCCGCTGCTCTATAATTCAGAACAGCAACTGCTGAGACCACCTGGAGAAGAGGATGATCCCAAACAGAGCTCTGATTCTGGGGGCCCTTGCCCTGACCACCATGATGAGCCCCTGTGGAGGTGAAGACATTGTGGGTGAGTGCACCGTTGAGGGATGTGGGGACTAGTCCTGGGAAACAGGGAATTGGAAGGGAAAAAAAGATAAAAATTGGCACAGAAATCATACTCTTTAAAGGAGTTCTCAATATTAAGCAGATTTACAAATTATAGTCATTCTTCTTTAAGGAAGCTGGAGTTCCAACCACTCTCTTTGCTATCTGCTGTTGCAGGGTTCACCAAGGACATTATTCTGTTTCTGATGTTAGATCCACTGACTATAACCTGGAGGGCTCTATGGCATTCAGTCATGATAGCCTCAAAGATTAGCTGTGTTTTCATGAGAGGATGTTTTGTTACCAAAATTTCATGAATTGTTTCTCCCAAATTTCTCTGAACAACTTTTGAAGTTTTTATGTATTTCTTCTATAGTTTATCTTGGGGTTAATAGTTCCATGAATTAAGTATACTATGTAGATTTAAAGAAGGATGTCCTTTTCTTTGTCTCAGATCTCCATACATTTCCATGCTGGGAACCGGCACAGGTGGGTAGAGAGTGGGTTAGAGAGCCCAGCTGAATGCCTTAGACAAGTCATTTTACCACATGGTCCTCAGTTAATCTCAGTTACCTCATATGTGTCACCTCACAAATAATCAAATAAAATAAGTATGTAGAAATACTTTCCAAGTAATGAAAACATGATCATTCTTTTTTTTAAATTATTACCATTATAGGAGTAGCTTCATAATTTTTGTCTTTAACAAAGTAGAGAATATCTTCATTTTTATTTTAAAATTGAGAACTTTATGATGAAAAACTTGGTGAATTAAATTATATGATTCTCAAATCTTCAGCCCAAATTACCTTTCTCTTCATCTAATTAAGACCTATAAGAGGAAAACTGGGCAAGCACAGAGTAATTATTTGGTGCCTCAGGCCCCTCTACCTTTGCTGTCCACCCCTTTCCACCCTCTCTTTATACATTCTTTTATCCTCCTTTCCTACCAGGATCCATCTCTGGCTCTTTTCTCTGTTGTTTTATTGACATGAAGAGTGGGTTTGTAAAAACCAAAGTGGAAAAGCCAAGTAGTTCAAAGGGGAAGTGAAATGCTGGCTACTCTAATCTTCAGCCACTTTATTAACCATGGCTGCTCCCATCCTAATTTGGTAGTGGAAGTTTCACCTGCTTCTCCAGAGCACTTCAAAATTTTCTTTCTTCAGTGTCACACCAGAGAGCCCTGCTCAGGCTCAACTTACATGTTAGGCACAGTGGACCCAGAGCCGAGGGCCTGCAATGCCTATGGGGCCCCATAAAAATGTTTTAATTTCTCTTAAAATTAGAAGAAAAAAATGAACTTTCAGGATAGAAGAAAATGTTTTAATTTGTAATCTAGCTTGGATTATATTTGTCTTTGTACCAGTTCAGTCACTAAAATATGAGTTTTAATATTTTTATGGAGGAAAGAACCCACAAAAACAACAGGGCTCGGGGCTCACAAGTCATAATGCAGCCCTGGTCACCACTGTTACTGACTTTCACATGGTTCTGCTACCTATGTGCCTGTCAGTCTTCCCCAAAATCTTTGTGATCCTCAAGAATAGTAGTTGACATTCAATCCATATTTTTGAGCACACAGTGAGCTAAGGTTTGGGGATTCAAAGATGAAAAGACATGCTCTATGCCCCCTAAAGGGTGCACAGATTAGTGATGGAAAGAATATGGTGCAGGAAAGCAGAAGGACCGTTGTTGAGCAGGACGGTGGACCCAGCTGAGGCTGAAACTATAAAAGTGAATTGGTTCAGTTGGCCCAGCAGTGTGATGTTCTTCATCAACAGTCAGAAGCCCAGGACAAGTACCAGATGGAAAGAACAATTGCATATATTCATGTTTGAAAAAGGAGTCAAGAAGATTCATTGCAAGGATAAGGAAGCTATGTTGGAGGGCCCTTTAAGTGATCAGCTGAGAGGGTCATGCTGGGTAGGGAAGAGAGTGAGGAATAGACAAACTTGGAGAGACAAGACATTGGAATGGAGGGGTTGGAGGTCATAATATGGTCAAAAACATGTTTAATGAGAGAACTTAGCTAGAAAATACGTAACTCAGAAGAAACTTCAAGAAAATTGGAGGTGTCTGAGAAATCCTAAAAGATAACTTCATTTCAGAGAGGAAAACAGACTCCTTCAAAGACTGAGGAACATGAAAAGATAATATAGTTTGGTTTGATTGGCAGATGAGGTATTTGTGGAAGATATTGGATTATAAGTCTGTCGATTTTCCTATCACAGAACTCACCACAGTATACCATACTGACCCCTTTACTGACTCTCCCACTATTCATTAAGTTCCTCGAGGGCAGACATCATGCTGATTGGTGTTTTACTCCCTGCTCCTCAAGATGTCTGAAATCTCATTGATGGTCAGTAAATGAGGAAGAAAGGAAAGAGGAAGTGGTGAAAGGCTCATATATGTCTTGACAAAATTGTCCAGTTAGGCTCATTTGGGTGGAGTCATATTTTACTGGCTGCCATTATTCTTTGGCATCCTCAGGTAAGTACATTGTCCATTCAAGGAAAAGGGCCATAGTTTACCTTGAGTCCTCAATGAATATAAATGTTGAGTTTGAAAGAGGAGAGGTTTAGTAACTCTCTCAATAAAAAAAAAAAAATGGGTGGGGAATAACAGAAATCCAAAATATAATAAAGCTCCCATTTTTTATTTCAGAAAGAAATCAGGTACTCTCCTTCAAGGATCACTACTGTTAACAAAACCTAGACCTAAGAAGCATTGTTTATTTTTTATATATTTTGTAATGTTGTCACTGTCCTTTTCATATTCTTTCTTATACCCTATAATAGTTAGAGAGAACTCTTTTAAAATAATAAGATCCTGTGTGCTTTTCCTTAGTTAAAAAAAAAAAAATGAGGAAAGAATCCCTGTGTAGAAAATGTTCCACTCAGAGCCAGTCCAGAGGGGAGAGGAATAAATGTGTTATTAACTGATGAAAGGATGAAGTGAGAGGGAAAACTTACAAAGCAGAAGGAAGTAAACTGAATCTCTGGAGAAGAATGATAATACTATGATAATTCATTAATTCCTTCTTTCATTCCACTGCAATCTTTATCATAAGACTACCATGTGCCAGGCACTGAGCTGGGCATTTGGAAAATAGCAATAAACAAGCCCTGTGAAATTCTGCCCTAGTGGAGCATACGTTATGTTGGGAAGACAGACTGGATTCTAACTGGGTAACTGTCAACACTGAGGAAGAAGGAATCAGATGCTGGGGATTTTGTCTAGAGACTGTGCCAAAGATGAAGATCACAATATTTGAAAGTCAGTTTTTTCTGTCACTTTGTTTAATAAGGTTCTTTTCTCTCCCTCTGTTTTCCCCTTCCTTCTCCTCACCCTCACTCGTCAGCTGACCACATTGGCTCCTACGGCATAAACGTCTACCAGTCTTACGGTCCCTCTGGGCAGTATACCCATGAATTTGATGGAGATGAGGAGTTCTACGTGGACCTGGAGAAGAAGGAAACTGTCTGGAGGCTGCCTGTGTTTAGCACATTTACAAGTTTTGACCCGCAGGGTGCACTGAGAAACATAGCTGTGTTGAAACACAACTTGGCCATCTTAATTAAACGCTCCAACTCTACCACTGCTACCAAGAGTATGTGCTCAACGTTCTGCCTCTCTTTATTGAATCTATCCCTTCATACCAGCCCTCACTCCCTTCTTCCTTAGGAATAGATACTCTTCACTACTCTAGAAAACTCTCTCCTTTTCAAGGAGTCTTCAGATTTTCTCATGGTAATTACTGAACCCTCATCCTTTCCCATCTCAAAAATCACATATTTCCAGATAATACAAAGATCTTTACTCCTATAATGCAATCCTTGAATCTTTCAAGGAGAGGTCCCGTAGACATCCTACCTTAACAAGTAGGTCCCACAGAGAGAAAGGCACAGGGATAAAGCAGAGGCAATGTATAGTGGCTCCCTAGCAGAAGGGGAGCAAGAGCTCTTCTGCTATCACATTGGGAAATGTTGGTGGGAGGGCTTCTCCAGGGTGCAATGCAGAACTTCAGGGCAAAGCTATTTGCATTCATACCGGTGCTATTTCTTCACCATAGTGGTTCCTGAGGTAACTGTGTTTTCCAAGTCTCCCGTGATGCTGGGCCAGCCCAACACCCTCATCTGTCTTGTGGACAACATCTTCCCTCCTGTGATCAATGTCACATGGCTGAACAATGGGCACTCAGTCACAGAAGGTGTTTCTGAGACCAACTTCCTCTCCAAGAACGATCATTCCTTCTTCAAGATCAGTTATCTCACCTTCCTCCCTTCTGCTGATGATGTTTATGACTGCAAGGTGGAGCACTGGGGCCTGGACGAGCCACTTCTGAAACACTGGGGTATGTATGAGTTCCAACCCTTTTGGAACCTTCTTTTCTCTGTCAAGTTCAGAACATCCTGCCTATTATCCCTTACTGTCATGGTCCTAAACTTAACACTTCAAGGGTTTCTAATGATAGACTTCACTCTCCTCCCTAAAGCCCATGCTCCAAGTCTTTGCAGAATCAACCTCGCTCCACCCCTTCCCACATACATGCACAGGAATGCTCTGTATTCTGACTTCCACAACTTCACCTTCACAGAACCTGAGATTTCAACTCCTATGTCAGAGCTGACAGAGACTGTGGTCTGCGCCCTGGGGTTGGCCGTGGGTCTAGTGGGCATCGTGGTGGGCACCGTCTTCATTATCCAAGGCCTGCGCTCAGGTGGTACCTCCAGACACCAAGGGCCCTTGTGAGTCACATCCTAGAAAGGAAGGTAAGGATTTAGATTTATTATACTGGAACATAGTAGAGGAGGAAGGAAAGTGGGAAGAGGTTGTGGACATAAATGTGGTTGAAAAGTTGTAGAACTGGGAAACAGCATGATGATGGCACAGGAGCCCCAGGGACCATCGATCTCATGTCTGTCCTGTTGCAGGTGCATTGCCAATCTACCAGAGCAGAAGAGTGGACCTGCTGTGTGACCTAGCACTATTTTCTGGCCAAGTTCATCATATTCCTTCCCTCTTCCTATGCTCCTCCTCTCACTTCTTCTCTGGAACTTAAGGTGCTGTATCCTTTCAGAGCTCACATACCTTTTGAAATTCTACCCCTGACCTCCTAAATTTTTTTTCTTTTCTCGATTGTTACTGTTATGGGAATCCTGGAATATCCCACCCAACTGCCTAATCCCTCAGTGACCTTGAACTGATATCTCCATGGAAGCAATAAATCCCCCTTTATGAGGTCTTTATTGAATTTTTGTGTGTGTGTGTTTCCTCTCAGGGCTGACTAGAACCATGGCCCCTTATGCTTCATTTAATCTCATTTCCAAGATCATGTTTCATGCCAGTAACACAGGAGTAACCAAGTATAGACTGATAATATTTTGATGTCTTAGCTGAGATTAATATTTCTCTTCTTTTTGTTCCCACCCTTGGCCACTGCTACCCACCCCCTAATTCAAATGTCAATGAAGGTAATATATACCCTCTGCCTTTGGTGTAGATTTGTTGAAACAGAAGTACAAAAACCAAGAAATAAATCTGTACTCATTTTAATTTAGCTTTTAAAAGTTATGACATAGAAATAAGTTAGGAGAAAGGAATTTTGAATCTCAAAAGTACCAAAGGTCAAAATTGGTTTCCAAAATGTTTAACTTTTGAAGAATGAATGTTGATAAGAGAAGCTTTCTTCTCCCCTCCTCACACTTGAAGAGATAAGCACTCTCTAGGCAGAAAAGAAATGGAAGATAGAGCATTAGGACAGCATTAAAATAAGACAGTAATGTAGGTAACTGAGAAGGAGGAAATACTTTGTCCTTACTTAGGGTTAGTAACAACAGGAAAAGAGACGAGAGTAGAAACCACAGACAAATTTAGGGTCCCTAGAATACAGGTGCAATTTGCCTTACCCCCTACATGAATAACTAGATAACCATATAAACTTTCCTGTGCCACCATGGCTTTGTCAGAGACAGTAAAGTAAATATGGCTGCAGGATGTTTCTAGGCAGATAAGCCTAAATCAGGCTAACTAAATCCCTGTGCACCCCTTTGTGCCTTAGGTAACAGCAAAACACCCCAATATCCCCAGCCCTCTGCCCCTCGCCCCTCCTCACTAAGGAAAGCAGAAGCCTATGAGACAGAAATTGCAGGAGTGAGAACCAGTTAAGATAATGTAGCAGCAGCGACGGGAATCCTCCTCTACATTCACTATCTCCTAGTGGAAACCCTTGCAAAGGAAATGGACCAACAGATGGGATTCTCTGGCTCTCCTGAATGTGGCCAAGACCTTACTCTTGAGAGTGGATGTAACTTGACTTGGAGTCATTTTACACTTTGAAATAGTTTTAGGCATATTGCTTCTGTCTCTCCATTCTGCAATTACTGAGTCCATCTAGGACAGTATTATGGAACAGCTATAAAATGTATGAGACTGGCCCTGTCCATGCAATCTGCATCAGTGAGCTTAAAAATGTAATTGGGAAAAAAAGACAAAATATTCACAAAATAATTGATACAATGTAGTTTGATGCAAATAAACCTAAATCCAAATCCAGGACTCAGCATTTTATAGCTAGTATTTTAAACTATAACATTAGGTAAAGTATCTGACATTTCTATGCCTTATTTTTCTCATCCATAATGTGAGAGTGATAAAACTTTCCTTGCAGAGTTATTGATACAAACTAGATACAAACTATCTTGATACACATAGATACAAACTATATTAAAAAATTACTGCTTGTATCCATAATTAATTCATCAAAAAGAATGGATCATGTATGAAAAGCACTTTTGTTTTTCTGAGTCTTTGATGACTGAGGAGATTCAAACGTGGAGCTATGGATGAATTTCTTTTCATATGATAACTAGAGGATCTTTTCCCAGAATGAGAGAGGCTGAGATTGGGTTAGGTTGAGAGAATAGATAAGGGATAGTGGTCAGGGATATATCTGTGGTGAAGGAATTGCTAAGAGAAGTCTTAGGGCAAGTTGCAATATTTGACTTCGGTTTTTTATTCTTTAATGAAAGATATGTGTCCTTCTTGTGGCCCATAAATTTTTAGTCAATCTATGTTATATGCAACAGATCTGTGTGCATGTTTATTTTGGGCAGGAGGTGGGGATTATTAAAAGCTGCCTGTGAGGTAGAAGCAAGAGAATAATTAAAAATGCAAACTAGGAATTAGTAAATGCAGGGACTCTGAACCAGAGGTGATCATGAAAATGTAGGTAATAGAGCACAGAGGATTTTTAGGGCAATGAAACTACTCTGTATGATACTATAATATTGGATACATGTCATCATACATTTGTCCAAACCCACAGAATGTGCATCAAGAGTGAACACTAATGTAAACTATGGACTTTGTGAGTGATAATGATGTGTTAATGTAGGTTCATCAGTTGTAACAAATGTACCACACTGATGAGGGATGTTGCCAATGGAGGAAATTATGCATGGTGGGGCCAGGGGATATATGGGAAATCTCTGTACATTCAACTTAATTTTGCTGTGAACCTAAAACTGCTCTAAATAAGTGTACATATTTAAAACAAAAAAGATCAGCAATTATCCCAAATGTACAAAATAAAAATTTTAGTATGGAAATAAAAATGTAGGTCACCTAAAAATGCCTAAATGTGCAGAGAAGTTTTTGGCAATAGGACTTGCAATAAATTTTATGTAAATTTCAATAATTCATGAAATAAGAACCCAGAATTTTGGGGATGGTGTGTGTGTGTGTGTGTGTGTGTTATAGTAACATAAGGGTTATATTGAATGGCATTATGACCAGTGTCCCAGAAATATACAAATGCTGCCCTACTCAGGCTCCTTCCCCATGAGGTACTAAGGAAAGCAAATTTAATGGTAGTTGCATTTTATTAAAGAGACCCATTCATAAAGTCTTCATATAATTTTAAAATAGCAGAATTAAAGTTAATTCTAAAAAACAAGAGCAAATATTTCCTTTTATCAGCCAAAAATTAAAAGTGGGATCACCACATGACATTACTGTAAACAAAAGTTGCAAATCAGTCCTCATGTGTGATTCTTAAACAATTATTTGTCATTTGAATTATTTCAGATTGTGTGCATAAATTATGACTTTATTAATATTTAACATCATACTATTTAAAATTTACATAATTGAAAAAGCACATAAAATATATCAGGTTTGTACTTACCACATACAAATAAAATATTAAATATTTTATTATAAATCCAGCACTTCACACACAGCCTGTCACACAGTCAGCAGTCAATAGATGTTAACAATTGGTGTTCTTGTTATTTTCTGGAACCCAAACCACAAATCCCATAGGAAATGACACCACAGGGATGCAACCAACAAGATCCAGAATATGGGAAGTTCTGCTAATCAAACAACTGCATTTCTTCAGCAAATAATTTGCAAGGGAAAGTAGAGAACAGAAAAACTATACATTAAAATAAAAGAAACACATGAACCAAATGCCAGGCTTTGTTTGGATTCATATTCAAACAAAACAACTGTTAAAGAAATTCTTGCGAGACAGTCAGAAAAAATGAACACTGTATTAAGGAATTATTTATCTGATTTTAGGTGTGGTAATGACATTATTGTTGTGTTTCTAAAAAGTCATTATATTTTCATAATAAATTATTTATGAATAAAATGATGTGATGCCTGAGATTATCTTCAGAATAAGCCAGTGTGCATGTAAGATTAAGTAGATGGGCTTATAAAATTGCCCATGAATTGGTAATTGTTAAAGCTAGACTGCTGGTACTATTCTCCCTACTACTGTATTTGGTTGAAATTTTCCATAATACAAAGTTGAAAAAAAAAAAGTATTCCAGGAAAGCCGAAAAAAGCCGAGAAGCATTCTGTTTGAAGTTATGCTGGTTTTTAAAGTTTTTCTCATTTTTATCACACTTAGGAAACCCTCAGTATCCAAATGCTACTCCAGACTATAGGAACCTCTCAGAAATGTAACCCTAAAGAACATGTATGCAACAAGGAATAATAGCAAAGGAAAGAAAAGTAATGCTTCTTTTATTATTGGCTGGACTAAGCCCAAAACTTTGTTAATATATTCAATAATGCAATCAGTAATGCAAAAATGGTCATTGAGTACCAATGTTGTGATATATACCATACTACATTCTGAGTGTATTAAAATCATGTGAAAACAGATACATTCATTGTCTTCAAAGAACTTTACACTCCAGTGGAAGGAAGTAGACACATATGAAATAATTACACAAACATTTAATTACAAACTCTGAAGGATTATAAAGGAAAAGAACGAGGTAACATGACAGAGTATTGCACAGAAACTAGGAATAATTTGTTAGAGTCTAGAGGAGACTTGAAGAAATGTACCTTGAGATGAAATAAAATAGTGTATAGTAGGTGAAGAACAAGGTTAAGAAGGGCAGAGCAAGTGTTTGAGAAAATCTTACAATATGAGAGAGAAGATGAGAATAAAATGAAAATTATCACAGACGTAGTAGAGAAAGTTTATTTAAGAGCAAGCAAGTTATTTAAAGTCTTTCTAATTACAATTCTTAGAAGCGAAAAGATATTGCATCTATAAAATTAATAATAGGGGCCTTAAAAAATTGGGAAACTGAATAGAAAGTTTGGAAAATGAAATCAAGAAAATCTCTCCGAAATTAAAAGAGGAAGACAAAGAATTGTAATATATAGTAGAAAAGATAAGACACAGAGAATAGACCCAGGAAGTCAACATCAAGTCACAGAGCTAGAGAAAGAAACAGAGAAAATGAAGGTGGAAAATTATCAAAACAAAAAATAAGAGAAAATTTTCCAGATATAAAGGATCTAATTCTTATAGAATGGGGCTGTCAGATATTTAGCGAGATTAAATGAAAAAAGACTCATCCCTAAATACATTAAATTTTTCAGAAACTCAAGGGTTAAAGGAAGATTATAAAATATCCCAGTGGGGAAAATAAAACAGACAACAGAGAAGAAGTCAGGCTGCCAGATACTTCTGTCATTAAGATAATGAGAAAGGTCTTGATGTTCTAAAGGAAAATTATTTTTATTAATAAATGTATACCTTTTCAAAATCATGATCAAGCATGAAAAAAGAATAAAAATACTATTAGACACGAAAGGATATAAAATTTACCTACCACATAGTTTTATTGGAAGATGATTAAGAATATGACTTAATAAAGTGAGGTTGTTATTCAGGAAATAGGAAGGCAAGGAATCCAAGGAACAGTGGATTCAACCCAGGACATCACTGAAAAAGAGACCCTACTACGGCAGCTCAATGGTGAGCCTAAAATGCTTGACTATATGTGATATTTATAAAGTGATAAACAACTTTTTTTCAACTTTTAGAATTAAGCAATGAACAAAGCCCAAAGACAATTATTGTTGTAGCAGAATGCCAATATTTTCAGATTTGACAATATAAAAAAAAGTGCAGATACCTCGATTTTGCAAGTGGAAGGGGAAAGGAGAAGGGAAAGGAAGGTTGGTGATGCCAATACCTTCATCTTCCAAGAAGGGTATAAGAGACATTGCCATACTTAAAGGAAGAAGACACAAAAATAAATATATTTAAATTACAATAGAAGCTGAAAGAAAAATTATGTAAGATGACTCATGAATTAAAGCAGGATTTTAGAAGTTGGGCTGTTATCCAGTCACAAAAAGTCCTCAGCCTAACACCTAGGAAGTTCTGAAGCTGCAAGAGCCCTTCAGAGTAGGCCCAAGTTAGGGTGGGGCTCAGGAACTTTATACCTGGGAAGTGGGGTGAAATTGGGTGAGATAGCTCTCCTCACCTAAGGTAATTCCAGAAGAGGGCCAACAGCTGAGGGCCGTCAGCCAGCAACATTCCCAGCAACTAAGGGAATAAATCCTTCAGTCCCAAAGGGAGGAATCTAGGAATGCATATTTTTTTGTGTGGAAGAAAACAAACAAATAACTGTTTTTTTTTTTTAATTCATCATTTCTTCACTTCCATTAACTCAACTGACTCACCCTTTTAACTTATGAACTCTCTTCCTTCAGTTAAATATCCCATAATAGTCAGGAAGGGCAAGGTTATGCTGCAGTAAGATCTTAACCTGCAGTAAAAATTAAATCTCAGTGGCTTAGCTCAATAAAGGGGACTCAATTCAACATTCATTCAAGGGACTCAGGTTATGGAGTTTCCAACATCTTGTACACCATCACCTCAACAATGGCTTCCAGGCTTGCAGTGGCAAGAGAAGACAAAGCAGAGCTTACACCCACTTTTAATTTCCTTTGGCTGGTTCTAGGCACATGACTCTAACCTAACAGCAGAGCAGGCTGAGAAATGTACAGAAGCTTATGGAATATTGGTGAGCTGATATAATTGAAGGTAAGACCAAATGCTCACGACTAGTAGGTTGTTTTCCAGGATACCTATATGCTTTTCTCCAAGGTATATTGCTACTAAGACTCAGTTCTTTTTGTTAGCAAACTTGTTTATTAAGAAAGTACTTATTTTCATTAAGTTATTTTTTTAAAGCTATCACTGTTTTATTTTTTTTGACAAAGATTGGCCCTGAGCTAACATCTGTTGCCAATCTTCCTGTTTTTCTGTTCCTCCCCAAAGCCCCAGTACCTAGTCGTATATCCTAGTTGTAGGTCCTTCTAGTTCTTCTATATGGGATGCCGCCTCAGCATGGCTTGATGAGCGGTGAGCAGGTCTATGCCCAGGATCCGAACCAACGAACCCCGGGCTGCAGAAGCAGAACATGAGAACTTAACTGCTATGCCACCGGGCCAGCCCCTCAATAAGCTATTAGTTAAAGATTACATTACTCAGTGACATCTGGGTGCAAAAAAAATAGTTGTTTCTATGAAATTGTTACTGGAAGGAAGGGAAGAAGACTCTGACCCTGTCATTAAGAAGAAATCTTCCAACATGGGGCCAGTGTGACAATGTTAGAATGTAAGAATGTCCCAGAATATAATCTACCACTCACCATTATAATAGGGCTTAAACTTCAACTAGAAGAATCAGATCTCAATATCTCCCTAAACTCTGCATCTCTAGCCCTGCCTCTTGTCTTTGCAGGGTCAAAAGCAAAGAGCTGCATATAGAGACCAAGAGCTCCCTGGACACCCAGCACAAGTCCCCCCGACTTCCCCAGGGGTGTCACTCCCTCTTGAATCCTATATTGAATGACAATGCCCACCCTGAGGAAGATGACAAAACCTCAGACCACTCAGCATCTTGTTCTCAGCAAATTCAGACTATGACCTTGGGAAGCAGAATCCTGAGTGTCACTGTCTGTCTCCACACTCCACAGTGTCCCTGCCTGATGACCTTCAGTATAGCCTGGAGTACAAAGGATGAAGGTCCCAAGGAATCCTAGTTCTCTATTCTGACCACATCCAGAAGAGGGAAAGACTTGCCCTTGGCTCCTCAGGTCTAACAGGTAGGCGAGTGAGCAAGGAGGAAGGAATGCTTACTCCACAGGGGCATGGTCCTCTATAACCTCAGAGATAAGCTCCCAGTCACCTGTCTTAATGACAAAACCCAAAGACTGAGATGGAGACTAGCTTTCCAGACTGGGTCCATGTCTAAGGAGCCACAGTGTGTAGTGATAGTGACTTCCCTAACACCTGGGAAGAGAATGTCATCAGGAATCAACAGGTTATTACAGTTACAGACAAGCGGAGCTCTGACCTCCGAGAATTTCAGCTCAGCAGTTCCATCAGGTGACCATGTGGGAGACAAGGGATGGGATGAATGTGAGCTTGCTCCCCACAGGAAGGACTCTAGAACCAGAGGGAGCTCTGCCATGTGTCTTGTGGGGTCCACAAGAAACAAACTGCCCCTTACACCACCCCACTGTGAGGGGGCTCTGGAAGCTGGGGTGCTCCATGTGGCAGGTGTAGACAACTCCACACTAGAAAGTCATTTCCAGCAACACAAGGATCTGGAAAATCCAGTCTCTGTTCCTAATAAGTGTGATGGGCACAACACTGGCTGTCTGCATCCCATGTACAGGATGATATTTTTGAAAGGTGTACATGTTACCCAGGCTAGGCCAATCAGAATATTTCCTAAAATGGTTAAAACTCTCATAGACAGTCTAGAAACATACAACGCACACACACACACACACACACACACACACACACAGATGAGATAAAATGTGAGGTGATGAGAAAGACTGATGCAGAAAATAGAGAGAGATGCAAAAAGAAACACACAGAGATAAAGAAATGCAGATAAATAGTAACAAAGATGAAGATAGAGAAAAATGAAAGAGAGGCAACAATGCAGTGAAAGATACCCAACAAGGGAGACAGAGACAAAGATGCAAAGAGACACACTGAAGGAAGTATACGGGGACAGAGAGAGACGCAGGGAAAGGTGCACAGATAGAGATATAACAGAAAGAGAAGAGAGATGAAGATCTCATTGAATATGTGGATCTAGTTATTTCTAAAATCAACTTGACTCCAGGCTTCCTTGTAAGATGAACAAAATAAATATGTGTTGGATTTCTATCATTTAAAACCAAAAATAGCACTTTTATTGCTGGTTATACTTTTCCACAAATAAAAATTAACCTCAGTGAATGTGAATTGCTGGAACATATTTGAAACATCAGTGACCAGGGGTCACTATACTGGTCTGCAAAGAATTCTACCATGCTTACTTACACAATACTCACCAAACTGGAAGAGAGGCTGGCATATACTAAGGCCACTGCCCTAAACATCAATACGAAAGAATCATGAAGGATATGATGATTGAATTGATTTTCTATCTCCTCTGCCCACTCTTACATGGCACCCCAAGATGCTTCTAGAGTCCTTTCAATGAACAACTCCTTCTCTGGTCCCAGGTTTGCTGGGTCATCTCAAAATATGTTCCTTCATTCTACAGTGGTTTCCTACTTCTGCTCATTTAAGGAGGTTCAGGATACAGACAATTGACAATCACGTTGAATTATGACAAAATCTCTAAGGTCAGGTAAATGATTTCAATGTGCTTCTCTTGAACAGTCTGTGGGAACAGTCTTGGTGTCTGAGTAGAGGTAGCTGGCAGGACACAGGCAGAGGCTCCAGGGTCAGTGCGGGAAGCAGCATCGCAGTCAGATCCTCAGGGTGGGGGTCACAGGAGGTGATCTGGTGACTTTGTCAGAGTCACCGTAGGACTCTGATCTCAGAAGGGGACAGGCTGACAGGCAGCGGGGAATTCTGAGCAAGGATAAGCAGGCATTACAGAAGAACGAAGACCGATCCCAGTCGAAGTATTCTCAGGAGTCAGCGCAGAAGCCCTATATAAGAGAGAGAGTGATCACCACAGAGCACCCTGAGAGACACGCCCTCTCCGCTCCCCTCAGGGCCCTTGTGCCATCAGACAGAGAAAGCTGAGGTCCAGGGTGTATCATCATCACCTTCCCCAAGATCTGTGTAAAGGTGAAATCAGCTAAAGAGGACACGACATTTAAGCTTGTCGCAGGTGTGTGGGATTTGGGGGAGCAGCCATTATCCTTCTGGGGAATATCAAGATTTCACACTTTTTAGTAGCTTAGAAGATAACTCACCTTCTTTCTACCACTAGTAGCCTCTTTCAGTCACTTATAAATGCTCACAGGCAGTAGCCACCAACATGTGGCACAAAGTGGACATCATCCTGGTGTCTAACACCTAAGAGGTGGCTCTGGCTCCAAGTTTCACAGAAAGATGCCACCAAAGTTATAGCATGGTTCTGAAGAACAACCTCAGGAACTTCCTAGAGAAACTGGGCAAACTTCTCCCCTAACCTCGATCCCCACAGCAGAGAATAGGCCATGAACCGAGACCACTGTGCCCGGGTACACTCACCTCAGCCCTTCCCTTTTTTATCTGTCCCCACACCCCCACTGAATCTGAGCAGAAATAGTACCTGCTGGTGGAGGTCCACGAGGTCCTATAAAAGGAAATTATACAGAGAAATGTCTCATTACACAAACAGCCAGTCCCACACTCACCCCAAAGGGAAATGACATATGCAACTTTATTGCAAATTTATTTCCTCCCTACCCATTGTCCACAAGGCCTTAATCACCCTGAGCTAAAATCCCTCAAAATGAATGCAACTGTCACTAGAAGGAAGAGAAGTCCATGCTCTGACCCTCTTAATGGAGGAAGCTTTTGGAAAGGCGCCAGTGAGACATGATGAACTGGAAGGAAGTCCTAGAATAAAGAAGTCACCTCTGTGGTAGGGCTACTTTCAACCAGTAAAATCAGATTCCAATGTCTCCCCCAAGGTTGTTCCCTCCCATCCCACCACCAGCCCAGCCTCCTTCCTTCCAGGGTCAGGAGGAAGAGGCTTCCCTGAACATCTAGAGGCAGAGGCCTCCCTGAACAAAGGGTCTCAGTCACAGCTGATCGTTCCCATCTCCCCACAGTGCCTTACCCTTCTGGCTCCTGTGACGGATGATAAGGCCCAGTCCAAGGAAGATCAGCCCCAGCACAAAGCCCCCGATACCACTCAGCATCTTGCTCTGGGCAGATTCAGACTGTGCTCCTGGGGAGCAGAGCCTGAGTGTCAGCGTTTGTCCCCACACCCCACAGGGTCCCTTTGGGAAGACTGAAGTCCAGTTGCAGGTTCAGGAGGTGGAGGTGCCAGGGGAACCCAGTTCTCCATTTTGACCACTCCTGGGGGAGGGACAAGCCAATAGATTCTTGGACACAGAGGGTGAGAGAAAGGGGGAAGCAGATCCCTGCTCCTCGGGACACATCCTTATCCTCAGACCCTAAGAACCCAGTCACGAGCCTTAGTAGTCAATCCTTCAGAGCTATCAGGGCTGGGTTCTGGGGGCCCTGGTATGTTAGGTGACCTCCCTAGTATCTGGAAAGGCAATAAGAGCAGGATTCTTCTGATGCCCTTCCTATGAGACAAGAGGCACTCTAGTTTCCTGTGACTCCCAGCTCAGTAGTGATGTTGGGGATAAGGGATGAGATGGGATGGGCCAGAGGAAGCTCTGCTTTCCCTCTTTCTTGTGGGGCCCACAGTGAAAGGAAACAAACTACCCCTTACGCCACTCCACTGTGATGGGACTCTGGAGGCTGGGGTGCTCCACATGGCACGTGTAGACATCTCCACGCTGGGGAGTCATTTCCAGCATCACGAGGATCTGGAATGTCCAGTCCCCGTTCCTAATAAGAGGGGTGGACACAACGCCAGCTGTCTCTTCCTGGTCATTCCGGAACCACCGAACTTTGATCTGGCCTGGATAGAAATCTGTCACTGAGCAGACCAGCAGGTTGTGGTGGTTGAGAGCCTCTGTTCTGGATGGGGAGATGGTCACTGCAGGTTCCACTGAGGGAGGAAAAGACATAGTGAGATGAGAGACCATGCAGCATGTCTCCCCATGGGGAGGGTTCTCCTTGGTACCAGAGTGGAAAGATCCCTGGACTCCAAGTCTTGGATTAGGATCTGAGCTTGGCTACTTTATCAGCTCGAATAAACATATTAGTCTGTTTACTTTTCAGTCTCGAGAGATAATATCATTCTATAGGAGTTAATCTGTTGAAACTAATCGATAAAAATGAAGCACTTTAAAATTATAAATTGCTATATTATATAGGCCACTATTTATAAATTTTAAAAATAAAAATAATAAACCTGGACTTCTTTTCCCCCACACCTATTGAAGGTGACCATCAGGATTAGCTCTAGTGACACAATCTAGGAGAATGACACTGTTTTGTTAGTTCCAGTGCTCCCACAGTAGAAAAAATACAGCAGTTTTGACTCTCTCCTGCTGGACGTGAGACGGTCAACACTAGTCATGGCCCCACAAATAGTAACATGGACTGAGAATTAAGAATGTGTAGACATTTCTCTGTCCAACAAAGGAGGACAACAGTGACCATCACATCCTTCCTACAAAGCAGTGCTTCTCAAACAGGCTACATTCCACAATTCTCAGCCTGTAATACTAACAAAATTTGAGACCAAGAGCACTTCTTACAAGTTGCTGATCTACAAGGCATCTCTTGCAGCTTATAGCCTAACCTTTGCTCAGGTGCCATTCTATGGAGAACTCCCCACAAAAATGTATATTATTAAATACTTGAACTTCCATCTTCACAGCATATATGCCACCTATATTTTATTCATTCATTAATGCATCGATTCATTCATTCAACAATATGAATTTGACAAGGGCTGGGAATCCAAAGGTAAACAACAGACCATGGGCCCCGACCTTACATAACTTGCAATCTAGTAACAGAGACAAAAAAAATGAATGTTATTTCAAAACTTTGTAATTTTTGAAGAAAAAAGAAAGGGAACCTTGAAAACAAATAGCCCATGCCCGGAATCCTTTATCTTCTCAGATTGTTACTCATGTTCAAATAGGACACACCTCTTCCTACCTACTTTATACATTGTATCCTTTACCTCTCCAGCCATTTCATTGCATCTCCCTTATTCCTTTAGCGTGAAACTACAGTAAATATCTTATGCATGTTTTATTTATTTGATAATACTTTATGTTCTCTCATTTTTTTCTCCTACTTTTCTTTTAACATTCGAGTTTAATTACTAGCTGCCTGCCCTACCCCATCCCCTTGCTATTAAGAATTACTTCCTTGTTCTGAAATCTGACATTATTATCATGTATGTTCTCCATAGAAAATATTCTGAGATTCTTGCAGAAGTTGGCCTGGGTTAATGAGAATGTAATGTAAACACACAAGTGTAACTGGGACTTGCTGAGGTCAGCAGGCAGTCTTGGCATCTGGATTAAATCGCACCCCTGAGCCATCATCTGGAAGGAATCATGTTTTCAGTTTGAACTTGAACTCTTAGCTTCTCCTTCCTGGAGTCTGACTGAAATCATGGTCAGCTATATGGACTCATAAAATCTGTTCATCTTAAACAGATTGGGAGTAAAAATAGAAGTCACAAATTTGAGAGAAAATGTTAAAATAATTTTTATGAAATAGCAAAATATAAGCACTTGGTGGCATTAGGATGTGGGTCAAAAGGCAAGAGAGTGTAAAGTCAGCTAACAGTTATGAGAATGTGCATAGATAACACTGGGGTCACACTAGGGATTAATCAGTGAGTTTTCTCTCCCCCGGAAAGCATCATTTTGTCCCACCAACAAAATTTCTTGCCTTGAAAATAGGCAAGAACAGACGTATATTGCTGCTTCTGGTCATAACTGGCTTAAAGGAGACTTTGTTTCCAACAGACTCTATATACACACAATAAAGAACATAATGACTGTTGTGTATTTTGGGTAGGCTTCAGGACCTGGTGAATAACTGTGGGCTAATTACTTAAAGTGTTTATTATATACCAATCTAAGCATATCAAAGTGGTGATGCTAATCCCTAACACACAAGGAAGTTGTGAAATTAAACGGCACAACATAAATAGCATTTGGTAAGGTAATTGTCTAGAAATAGGTGCTCCTTACATGGGCATGATTAACTTTCAAAATGTCTACCCCTGAAGTGGATGGTGGTGCTGGGAGGAGGAGGACAGGGTAAGGGAGGATAGGCAGGGTCTAGGCCAAAAGAAATTGAAATAATTTTTATTCAATAATTTCATAGCATTAATTTACTCCAAAACTTCATCTCTTTTTATTGTGCCATTCGTTGAGCTTTTCTAAGAAATTAAAATTCTGCCATACAACACCATTCAAGTGTTGTTTTTATTTTTAGCAAACACTTTTTTCCCTCAGATTTTACATTCACAAATTCTAAATTATTAAGATCCAAGTCAATAAGAGTTTACTTTAAAGCACTGTGCAAAACAGTAAAGAATAATCAATAAAGCCAGTTTTCAAGGCTCTACTAATCTTCTGTTCTCTTTTGAGCCTAAGTGAATGGGCAATTGAGTACATTTATTCATTAATTTCACAAAGGTTTATTGGGCTCATATAGTGCCAGTCAATGTGTCAGGTACTAGACACACAAGGATAATTAAAGCAGTCTCTCTCCGGAAAAAGACCCAAGACTAGTGGTAGCCATTTAAGAAAACAGAATTAAAATGAATAATAAGTTGAAACCAAAAAGTCAAAATATGTCACAACTCTAATATATTACCACGTGTGCGAGGTGCACTGACACAGCTGTGGAGAAGCCCTAATGTCACCAGGCCTGGCCCCTTAAGCTTCGCAGCCGCACGAAGTCTAAACAAGGGCTTTGCTGGGAGAGCTCACCAGAGGACCGCGGGCAGGGAGTGGGAACGACACTCTGGGCACAGGTCAAATGCTTAGGCAAAGGTGAGAAACAAGGAAGCAAACACACCTCGGGCACGAGGCGGAGATGTGCAGAATCAGTGGTAAGAAGAGTAAAGGCAGCCGGGCCATACTGGGCAGGCCCAGCCCGCCTCTGCAGGGAACGTTCCAGGGCTGCGGACATCCATCTCTCAGCTGCCCTCGGTCCCCGCCTCTCCGCCGCGGGACGCGCCCCGCCTCCCTGTCCCAGAGGCCGCCCCTCCCCGCTGCCCTCCGGGTGCGCGGAGACTCGGCCGGGCCGAGCGTGGGCCCTGCGGAGAACGCGCGGCTGGCGCTCACCTCGGCGCTGCCAGGTAAAGGGGGCCTCCACCTGGTAGTTGTGTCTGCACACCGTGTCCGCCTCGGCCCGCGTCCGCTCCAGGACGTCCTTCTGCCGGTTCCAGTACTCGGCGCTCCGCCGCCCCAGCTCGGTCACCGCCCGGTACTCCCCCACGTCGCTGTCGAAGCGCGCGTACTCCTCCCGGTTGTAGATGTATCTGGTCACGAGCCGCACCCGCTCCGTCCCGTTGGTGAAGTAGCACTGGCCCTTAAACTGGTACACGAAATCCTCTGCGGGGAATCACAGCCCCTCAGTCAGGCCTCCGCTCAGCAGCCCAGCGCGGCAGCCGCTGCGCCTCTAGGCATTCTGGGTCGCGGCCAGCTGGGTTTCTAAACCCCGGCAGGGACCTCGGGTGCCACCCAGCCAGGCCCTGCGCCTCCTGCTCTGAACCTGGGATGCTCAGGCAGCTCTTCCCCACGCCTGCCCGCCCCACTCTGAGGGCTTCTAGAATTGCCTTCACGTAAGGAGAAGAGAGCCCTGGGACCTGGGATCCCTGCCTGAGCCTGTGAACTGAGCAAAGAGGGCAGCTGGGATGATTTTATACTGATCCCTCTCCTTTAAGGAATCAGGACGTTCTCACATGAAATTTTCCTTAGAACTCCTGGGAAGCTCAGAGACAAACAAGTATCCACGTAAGCACCAGAGTTCAAGGGGATGATGAGAAAAGTCAAGAATTAAGTTTGTCCTCCTGACAAGCATATTCTCTTGGTCCCTAGGCAAAGGGCCTCCCTTCCCCTGCCTGGGTTTACTCCGAGTTTTTGCCACCCCCACCCCACCACAGTGTGAGGCTCTCACTCCCTTGTGGTTTGAAGGGAGGACACCTCCCAAGTCCTGGAAAGGAACATTTTATTCATGGCTTTTGAATTAGATAAATTAGATTCCAGTTAAACTACACCAATTAACAGCTTGGGCAAGTTGCTTCACAGAGTATCTATATCATAAGTATAATTGTGTAAAAAAAAAGTCATAATACCTACACATAGGGGTGTTAGGAGGATTGAGAAAGAATTTATATAAAGATACTAATCCTGTGTCTGAAATGAATGGTTTCTCAATATGTATTATTTCCCTCCTTTACATTCTCCTTTCTCCTAGATTTAGTCCACAGTCAACTCAAGTCTCTGAATCCCCTCAAGTTACTATTTGACCATAAATCAGGGAAACTTGAAGTTAAGACTGCCTGTCTGTGGTCACCCAGTCAGCTTCACTCAAACACCAAGAGTTTGCCTCCACAAGCCCTCCACTCAGAGTCAAGAGTGTAGACTCCTTTTCCTCAAATACTGAGACTACAGAGACCATTGCTGCCCTATATTTCCCCAACCCAGAATCCTATAGTATTTAGCAGATCCTGAAATGACAAATCCCGCTGTGTCTTCCTTGGAGAAATTCATATCTTCAAAAATAACCCCATGCTCACTTTGTCCTGCCACTGGTGGTAGATGTACACTTTGTCCTTTCCTCTCCATTATAACATCCCCAGGCCTGAGCCCATGGAATGGGGATTGTCCTCACCAGGCCATTAGAAGGTGGAAGTGAGAATGTAACATACCCCTCTTTCCTACAGAAAGACTGTATTCTGAGATCATAGAACCTCCACACCCCAGGCCAGGGGTCCCTGAGGGTCTGTTTCCCAGAGCGGTGGCTCTGGGGCACAGCTGCTCTGCACTTACCTGGAGAGTCTCTGCCCTCAGCCACTGGGGTGCTCAGCCCTGCCAGCATCACCATCACAGCTGCTGTCCAAAGGCTTCTGGGGATCCATAGGGCCATCTTCCCAGACATAACTGAGAACAGAAGAAGTAATAGTAGTCAACACAGCTTGCACTGGTGGCTCTGATGTACCTGCTTCAGAGAATAAAAACCTGTGAAAGCTTCCATGAACTGTAGGATTGGAGAGTCCCTAGGAAAGGAACCAATCAGCACAAGAGCTGAAGTACCTCATGTGTCTCTGGGCAGACATTGTTTATGAAGGTTCTCAATCCACTGCTTGGCACTGTCTTCATCAAATTGCACTGGATGAACATTTGAGGTGAAGATTTTCTCTCAGTTTTAGAAGATCTGAAGATTGAATGCCTTAGGGGTTTAAAGAACCAAAAGAAAAATGATTCAAAAGTAAATATCTTTGTGATATTTAGTTAAAACCTATTGTTGTTATACTTGGAATTTTTAGTATTAGAAAATAAGTGAAGATCATATTTCACGGGAGAGAAAATTATTGTCACAGAGATGTTCACTTCTCTTGTCTTAGACACTCTGAGGAGACTTAAGTTGTGGTGGGACAAGCAGAGATCTTAGAAGGAAATGGTTTTGAGCTGCTGTTCTACCACCAATGTGCTTTATGAGAGTCAACAAATTACTGAACCTTGTTTTTGCCTCAGGCTTCACTTTGTAAAATGTGGATCATGTTTCATGCATTTTACACCTAGATCTTCATATAAACAAACTTAAGAGTATTATGACTTCTTTAATATTGCAAAATGTTCCTCAGGGGCCATGTGTAACTGTTAGGAATATCAGGTTAATATGTGAAGTAACAAAAAAAAATTGACACCCAGCCCTGCCTGCAAGTGATTCTTCATTATGCAAGAATCTATTGCATTCATGTTCTTTGAATGAAAGTATTTGAAAAGTTAAGTTGACTTTTCTCTTCTAAGCTCATCAGCTGCTTAAATCCTCCCTGAACCATGAAACAGGTTCGTCTGATGTCAGCAAAGGCACAATCCAGAAACATTCACAGCATTTGGACACAGTCACCTTTAGTTTCGAGGACAGAGAGCAAAAGATGTGGAGACGCATTTCCTGGGGCCTGAATAGTGTGAATGAGGGAGCAGATGTTTAGAGTTACAGATTGTACTGTGCCATCCCTAAGCAAAAAACCCCAAATGGCAGAAGTATCAATGTGATTTTTTTATTGTGTATTACTTATCAGGCTCCTCTTGCCCATGACTAGGGGAAGTACTAAATGGTTCTGGATCAATTAGAACAGTGTCTGGCAAACACTGATAAACAAGACAATAAGTATCTCCCCCTCTCTTCTCTCCCTCTCTCTCTTCCCTGTATTTTATGTTCTCCTTTTAAAATAGAAGACAGGATCTAAAAGCAGAATATAAGGAGTTTTTCTAGGTGAAAAGAAATAGAGAAGAGGCAACAAAAAGAAATTTCTATTAGTGGCACAGGGAGGCAGTGAGTTATTCCAATATTCTGTATTAGGTACATAGTTCCAGAGCACCTGAGATTGGAAAATTTGTCACTGGGCCTCCACCAGCAGTGGTGTATCAGGATCTGTTTAAGTCCAGAATTAGGAGGGTTTACACGGTGGGATGGAAGCATAAAGGAGGAACAGCAAACTCAGACTTGGAATAGGGTAGGGGGCAAGGAAGAATGATCAGAGAGAGACTTTGAAGGTGCCTTAGTTCCCTCAGTCTCCACTTTAGAGTCCCTCAAAATAAACAGAGGCCATCTGCTCCCTCCTGTCCTAAGGGGGACATTCCCTCTGTTCTGTTCCAGGGCTGTGCAGTGGAGGCTGTGTCAGACCTGGGGATTTCCCAGCCTCACAGGCCTCTTCACACAGACTTTCCAACTAGCAACAAAAGTGTCACCTTAGAATCACTTTTCTGATTGGCTAAAACCTCATTTGCAAGGCTCTGGTTTGGACTTCTGCCAGCTGTTTCCCCCTAACCCAGTCAGCATTCTCCACATTTTCTGGAGTTCTCTGCACTGCCCATAGCCCTGCTGCATTACTCAGGGGAGCCACTCCTGGCCTGGCCTGAGAGGAAGGTAACTTGGATAAATATCCTGTTTCCCCTTCCTCACCTGAATCACCCTACCCGGCTTCTGTGGAGGCAGGGCACTTAGGATGAAGGCAGTGTGTGCCCATGTGGGCAGACCATGGGATAAAAAACAGTCATTGATATGGGTCAGGATTGCAGTAGGGAGACCATCCCCAGGGGACATCCTCTGTTCCCTCAGAGTGGAAGATAAAAGTTGTGGACTTCCTCCTTGTGGAAATTCAGGGAAAAATCATCTTCCCTGGTCAGTATCACTTGGAATCTGTGCTTGGTCAGTGGGGTTAACTGTGAACATAATAATCATCTTGTCACCAGAAGGGCCATCCAGGACCCTATTCTGCATTTGCTTCAGGAATCAAGAAACACTGTATATTCTCAGGGGTTCTGTGGCCTCCTTAATGCCAGTAGTAATATAATTAGAAATACTGCCCCTGGAATATTATTTCCCTTTTATAATAATTTATCAAGCAATTACCCATAAGTTTTTCTAAATCTTTGTGAAGCTACTTCCGTGTGTCCACTATATCAACCCTGAGGTAACCAGTTATATGAATTTTCCATGACGCATATAAAGTAGGTCCTTTCTCTTTGCTCAAAGTTATCTCTTCAAAATCACATTTTAGAGACTCTGAAGAAAGAGTCAAATTAGTAGCAGAGTGACCATGGATAAACAATTTCAGCTCAGAAAGACTGTTTGCCTCATCTTTAGAAAGAATACACATCTCACAGGACCACTGTCATGAATGCAAGATAAGATTTGTAAAACTCCTCTGCAATCTATGGTAGGCAACATACACATTAGTTTTTTGTGTGTTTTTGTGTTTTTTTTGTGTGAGGAAGACCAGCCCTGAGCTAACATCCGTTGCCAATCCTCCTCTTTTTGCTGAGGAAGACTGGCCCTGGACTAACATCCGGGCCCATCTTCCTCTACTTTATGTGGGACGCCGCCACAGCATGGCTGACAAGCAGTGCATCCGCGGGTGCCCGGGATCCGAACCCACGAACCCCGGGCTGCCAAACGCGAACTAAACTGCTGCGCCACTGGGCCGGCCCCACACGTTAGTTTTTAATATAATAGTAGTGAGTTTATTTTATTTTAATGTCATTAACAAAGACAGAAAAGTCTTCTTGTTATTTCTCATCTCTATGCAGATGAAGGAATCACTATGGTTTCAAATCCCTACTTCTTACCTCATCATTACGGAGAAAAAGAGGGAGGAGAACATATTAGTTGTATTTGATCAGGAATCCACTGAATTTTCCCTCTCTGAAGTACCATGACCACCCCTGCACAGAACTGCAATTTAAACTGTAATTTCAGATCTCAGAACCTGGTCCTCCTCTCAGTGGGCTCACAAATATGGAAACTTGAGTGTAAGACACAGAGTCTCAATACAAACTGATGAAAGAAAAAGGAAGTGAGTGCAGCCTTGTGAGCTACAATGACTATTGGGGCAGAGAGTTCAGGATCATACTTCACCCATCATGATTCAATTTAGAGGAAGAGGGACTGGCCACTCCTCACTGTGGCTTCTGATAAATGTCTAAAAGCCTGTCCTGTGCCACAGGCCAGGTGCCCTGCATTCCTCACCCTGATGATCAGGGGACCCCTGAATCTGAGCTCTGACACATAGATGTGGTTTTGTTTTCAGTAGTTTGGTCTCCCTTCCCAAAAACCCAACAGATCCCAGATGGTGGGTATAACCACTTAGTATTTTTAACACCCCTACAGAGGTAAGTTCTTGGGTTTCAAAGATGAAAATACATGGATCCTGCCTTTTAGGAGTTCACACATTGGAGGGGAGACATGTGAGAAAAAATAAAAGAAACAAAAGTTTGCAACAGCCACTAAGAGGGATGTGAAATACTGCTGACTAAACACAAGACTGAACAGTGTTGAAGGTTCACAGGACACTTAAAACTAAAAATTGATAGTGGTGCCCATTGGTTCAGTTATTTTCTCCTGAAATGAGTTGGCAACATAGGACTAGAAAATGATTATTATTTGTGTATTAATTCATGAAGAGTAATTTTTCAAGATGAGGAGGATGGGAGTTGATAGTATAGAGGTCATGACAGTTGAAAGACAGGCTTTTTTCAGGTGTGCTGCTCAGAGGAAGTGATGGCTCAGCAGATAAAGGTCTATGTTCATTCCACGCAAAAAGGCTCACCTGAGTACAGACAGGGAGGATTAGAAAGACTGGGGTCAGGGGGGTGGGGGAGTGGGGGGACTCACTCATAGCGTGTGGTTTGGTATGATTAGAGGGTGGGATTTAGGTATCCTAGTCTTTGTGAGGTTTGATGGCAGCACCATTGAAAGTTGCCTGGGTTTTCTTCACAATATGACAAGAAAAAATAGAGGGAATTTGAGCAGAGGAGTGCTATGATATGCTATGAAAGCCACCTTGGAAGCAGTGTAGAGGGGACTTTTCAGAGGGTCTGTAGATTACTTTGTGTGATCCAAAAGGATCCAGGTTAATTTGATGAACCCAATCCACCAAAAGCCAGTTTACTAAGGAACCAATTTGTCAATGACCAGTTTGCTAAATTTACCAAAATTATTAAGGTGCTCCAAACTCATTTCTCTTTTTTTTTTCTATTTCTAAAGTTTGTATCAATTTATATTTGGTGGTTTGGAAGTGTATTAGAGGACTGTGAATCACAGACCTTGGAGTTTCTGGGGCTCCTTTGCTCTCCCCTGGCCCGCATTCTCTTGCTCTCTGGGACTCCACTCCATCTTTCTGCCAACAAACAGCCCCCAGTTTCCATGAAGCTTTATAACAAATGCATTCATAAATACAAAATGAAAACTGGTCAATTACACTTGACAGACAATTTCAGAAGCTGTTTAAAATGCTTTTAATATAGATTGGAATAAACATTTTAAATAGTTAAAAAGTATGTTTTGGTTGAATTTGTTAAATTTTATGAATTGATCCTTCAGAGAAATTAGCAAAAGAGCCTTTAAAATGCAAAAATTTATGAAATAAAATATAGCTTTTAAAAGGATTTGGTACCAATATAAATATAAACTGAAAATTTTCTATCTGAAATGTTGACAATTTTGTAATGTTCACTAGACAAGTAATGAATAAGTTCAATAAAACTATTCCCCAAGCAAAGTTTTGGTAAATCACTAAATTTGCTACATCTGATTAGTGTATCATTCAGCAAACTGATGCATGGGCCAGTTCCTGTGATTTGGCCATTCATTCATGAATTGCTGACTGACCCAAATTAGCTGATTGATCCATAAGACACATCCTTGAGAGTGAGAAGGAACCTCCACCCACAAGCTGTTTTTATCTAGTTCTTGTTTCTGTACCAGACTTCTCAAATATAAGACCTCCAAAGGGGCTGGTCCAATCGCAACTATATCTTCTGCCAGCTCCCTCTTCGAGGCTTCTCCCTGTTTCTAGTCTCCAGGAACCTCAAAATTCCTTGACCTACTCACACTTTAACACTGTTTATACCTCCATAAATGGTCCCATAGTTAAAGTGTCTTAATTTTAAATTATCCTAGTGAAAATCTATTTCCTACTGTGATCTAGATTGGTACAAGCAAGCTTCCATCAGTATCTATGGTAATATACTCCCTTATTTGTATAACTAAGTAGAGAGAGACTGGTTTTACTTTCAGAGAAGTCTTGAGCAAGACTCTCAACAAATATCATTCGCCAGAATTGTCTAAGGCCTGTCCAAACCTGAACTAGTCCATGACACAGGAGATGAGATTACCATGATTAACTTGGACTATTCACATGACATGGAAAAGATATTACAGATTTTACAGGATTTTCCCCTACAATTACTAAGACACAGAGCATACAGGAATTTGTTGGAATTAAAAATTTGGTTCCTGTGGCTGGCCCAGCAGCGTAGTGTTTGAGTTCACACACACTACTTTGCCGGCCTGGGGTTCGTGGGTTCAGATCCCAGGTGTGGACCCACACACTGCTCATCAAGTCATTCTGTGGCAGTGTCCCACATGCAAAATTGAGGGAGATTGGCACAGGGACAATGTTGGCTCAGGGACAATCTTCCTCAGGCAATAAGATATCTGGCAACAGAAGTTAGCTCAGGGACAATCTACCTCACCAAAAAAAAAAAAAACTTGGTTCCCAAGTTGACCATGAAAATAAAAATGTCTTGGGATTTTAGAATATTCTTGTCAACCTAGAATTCTATATTCAGCAAAAATATCTTTCTAAAATGATGATGATGAGAGTTCTGATTCCAAAAAGATGGAGTGGATGTACTTTTCCCTATTTCTCCCACTAAGTGCTAATACATTTCTCCCACTAGGTTTTTAATACATATATGTAATGATATATTTAATATATATTTAATACATATAGTACATATAGCTAACTTATAACAAGATTCTGAAAGGTAGAAAGAATAAGGCAGACTGCCAAAGGACCTCAGAAAAGAAACAACACAGCAGTGAGTTTTATATGTTTTACTTTCTCCTTATATACCCCAGACTGAGTTCTGGAAAGGCTGGCAAACTAGGAATTGCAATGGGTGCAGATTTTAAAAGCTCCAGAGAGAGACTGCTCTCACTAACTAAAGAACCAGAAAAAGGGCAGCCTAGCAAAACAGAAAACCTTTAGAGAATAACCATTCTGCTCCAGCCAAAGCCACAGAAAAAAGACTGAGTCCTCACCCACTCCATCCATGAAAAGCTGAGTTAGGAGCCTCAATTTCCACCATTGCCACATTGTAATGAGGCACCCCACCTCCACGATGCAAGAGTGTCAGAGAAGGCTGAGTGGGAAGCCATAACTTCCATCCCTGTCAGCTGGTGATGAGATCCTCCCTCAAACCACAGCATCAGTGTAGACCACATGGAGGGCTTTGACTTCCATCCTCATCTGGTGGTAACAAGACACCCTTCCTCCTCTCCCTGCTGGGGTGGTATCAGTGGCCAGTGGGGAGCCTGAGCTCTCACCTCCAAATGAGCAGTGACAAGGAGTTGGTACCTTCTGTGTGTCAACAGAGGCCAAATGGGAAACCTGGACATCCACCACCATCTTGCAGTAATGAAAAAGACATCTGTCCTCCACCAGAATGGTGTTAGAGGGGGCCTGCTAAAACAGAAGATTTAAGTGATATCGAGAGTCTCATAACATAAGAGGCAAAATGTTCAGGTTTCAATCAAAAATAACTCATTATACCAAGAACTTAGAAAATCTTCATTTAAATGCAAAAAGACAACGAACAGATGCTGAGTTGATACAGGTGTTAGAATTATCTGAAAAGGATTTTAAACCAGCCATCATAAAATTGCTTCAACTAGCAATTACAAACACTCTTGAAACAAAAGCAAAAAATAAAAAACCTCAGCAAAGAAACAGAAATTACATGGGCTGGCCCAGTGGTGTAGTGGTTAAGTTCACGCTCTCCACTTCAGCAGCCCGGGGTTTGCCGGTTCAGATCATGGGCATGGACCTATGCACCACTCATCAAGCCATGCTGAGGCAGCATCCCACATAGAACAACTAGAAGGATGTACAGCTGTGACATACAACTATCTACTGGGGCTTTGGGGAGAAAAAGGAGGAAGATTGGAAACAGATGTTAGCTCAGGGCCAATCTTCCTAAAAAAAAAAAATAGAAATTACTAAGAAGAACCAAATGGAAATTTTAGAACTCAAAAATAAAAGAATCAATTTTTTTTTAATGGATAGACTTGGGGCCAGCCCAGTGGCATAGTGGTTAAGTTTGGTGCATTCCACTTCAGCAGCCCGGGTTTGCAGATTTGGATGCTGAGTGCAGACCTTTACCACCCATCAAGCCATGCTATGGCGGCGACCCACATACAAAATAGAGGAAGATTGGTGCAGATGTCAGCTCAGGGCATATCTTCCTCACCAAAAAAAAAAAAAAAAAGGATAGACTCACCAGCAGAATGGAGAGGACAAAGTAAAGAATCAACGAATGACTTCTGGTTTCCAGTCCAGCATGTAAGAAGCTGTAAGTTGCCACTCCATCCTACAAACAAGTAAAACTCTGAACAAACTGAAAAATCAACAACTCTTCCTAGATACTTAAGAGAAGTTTTAGGTCACAGGGCAAGGCACTGACCCCCAAACTGGAGAGACCAATAGGCAGATACAGAGAATTACAACTTACCAGAGCAGAAACTCAGGAGCACAGAGCACAAACCCCCACGGGAGCCAGTGCTGAGGCAGGGAAACCTGAACTGTAATTGATAAATGGCTGAGGCTCTGCATGGACAAGTCTGAGAATTAAAAACTCCAGGGGGACCCAATCACTGGGGCTCCCATGCATTTGTGAGCTGTACATCCAGGAGCTTTGACCTGATTCTCACAGTGAATATTGGGAAAAAATCCCCTCATGCTTCCAGGAGGGGGAGGGGCGAAAGAACCATTTTGAAACACACCAGAGCATTTTTTTCTTCTTAACAAGGCCTGCCAACTGGAGAAACTATTTAACTAGAGCCTAACCTCCTGGGGTTTTATCAGAGCCTAACTAACCAGTGGAAGGAAATATCCACTCCAGCCCACCCTAGCCATCCTGTTCCACCTAAGGGAGATGACCACTGAGAAGCATATGTGAAGTTCACAGTTGGGGTGAACTCACTAAAAGACTGAGACCTAATCATAGGACTATAGAATGCTTCCCCTCCCCCACACCTTACCACCACATTACTAAATTCTATTTACAGCATTCCTCTTACCCAGTACATTATGTCCAGCTATCAAGAAAAAATTATTATACACTGAAAACAAAAAAACACAGTTTTAAACAAGCATAACAACAAGACTCAGATATGGGAGGGACATTGGAATTATAAGACCAGGAATTTAAAAAAACTATGATTGAGATCTAAAAGGATCTAACAGATAAAGTAGATAGTATGCAAGAACAGATGGGCAGTGTAAACAGAGATGGACATTCTAATAAAGAACTAAAAAAGAAACACTAGCGATCAAAAATATTGTAATAGGAATGAAGAAAGCCTTTGATGGGCTTGTTAGTAGACTGGATAAGAATCAATGAACTAGAAGAAAGGACAATAGACAAAACCCAACCTGAACAACACAGAAAAAAGTATTGGGAAAAAATTAAATAAGCCTCAAGGACCTGTGGGATGATAACAAAAATCTAACATTTGTGTCATTGGAATTCTGAAAAGAGAGGAGAAAGTGGATGAGGCTGAGAAAGTATGCAAATAAATGATTAACGAAAATGCCCCAATTTAGCAAAAGACATAAATTTACAGATTCCCTAAGCTGAGCAAACCTCAAACAGCTTAACTACAAAGAAATTCATGCCAAGACATGTCACAGTCAAACTTCCAAAAACTAAAAATGAAGAAAAAATATTGAAAGCAGCAAGACCCCCAAAATACCCACTTTACCTATCTGGGAAAAACAATTCAAACAGTGGATTTCTTATTAGAAACCATGAAATCCAGAATGTAGTGGCACAACATTTTTCAAGTGATGAAAGAAAAGAAATGTCAACTCAGAAAAAGAGGAAATCAAGACACTCTCAGATGAAAGAAAACTAAGAAAATTTGTCACCACCAAATCTACCACAAAAGAATAGCTAATAGTTATCTAAACTTATAAAATGATTAAAGAAGGAGTCTTGGGATATTCAAAGGAAGAAAGAACGATGAAAAGAGGGAAAAAAATAGATAAATACGATAAGCTTTCTTTCTCCTCTTGAGTTTTCTGAATTATGTCTCATGGTTCAAACGAAATTATAATACTGTCTGATATAGTTCTCAATGTATGTAGAAGAAATATTTGAGACAATTATATTGTAAATAGGTAAGGGTAAAGAGATATAAAGGGAAGTAAGGTTTTGCACGTCACTCAAACGGGCAAAATGTGGACATCCGTAAATTGTAATGTTAAGTGCATAAATGTAATACCTAGAGGAACCACTTAAAAAATCTATACAAAGAGATACAGCCAAAACACTATAGGTGAATCAAAATGAAATTCTAAAAAGTGTTCAAGTAATCCATAAACAGTGTGGAAAACAGTCCTGTTTTCCTGCGGAAAGCAGGAAAAAGAAAACAGAAACAAACAAACAAAAAAACCAGAAAGAAACTACAGAAAATATAAAATGCAGATGTAAGCCCTAATGTGTCAATAAGTACATTAAGTGCAAATGGTCTAAACACAGAAATTAGCAGAATGAATAAAAAAAGATGACCCACTTATATGATATCTAAAAGAAACTCACTTCAAATATAATGATATAGATAGGTTGAAAGTAAAAGGATGGAAAAGAACATATACCATGCAAAATTTAATCGAAAGAAAGCAGGAGTGGCTACAAAACTAAATATCAAAGTGATTGCCAGGGACAGCAAAGGATATTACATAATGATAAAAGAGTAAATCCACCAAGAAGACCTAGCAAACCACAATTCTAGCTGAAGACTTCAACACTCCTCTCTCAAAAATTGATATAACAACCAGATGGAAAATCAGCAAAATATGAAAGAACTTTATACCCCAACTAACAGGATCTGATCAACACTTATAGCACTTCACCCAAGAACAGCAGCAGACACATTCTTTTCAAGTGATCATGGAACATATATGAAGATAGACTATTTCTTGTGCTATAAAACAAACCTAAAAACATTTTAAAGAATTGAAATCATACAGAGTGTGTTCTTTCACCACAATGAAATCAAACAAGAAATCAATAATAGAAAAATAACAGGAAAATCTATAAACACTTAAAAACTAAACAACACATCTCTATATAATCCATGGATCAAAAAGGAAATCTCGAGATAAATCAAAAAACAAATAGAACTGACTGAAAAGGAAAATACAATATATCAAAATTTGTGCAATGCAGCTAAAGCAAGGAAATTTGTAGCACTAAATACTTAAATTAGACCCAAAAAAGTATCAAATCTATAATCTGAGCTCTTTTCTCAGGAAACAGACAATCATGTCTAGACAAAAGAACAAAATAAATCCAAAGCAAGCAAAGTAAAGGAAATAAAGACAATAGCAGAAAACAATGAAATTGGAAATAAAAAACGAGTTCTTTGAAAACACTGAAAAATTGGCAAACCTGTAGCAAGACTGACAAAGAAAAAAAGAAAGAAAAGAGAAATTACCTCTATTAGGAATGAAACAGATGATATCATTATAGACCCTGCAGACATCAAAAGGATAATGAGGGAATACTGTGATTAATTCTAAACACATAAATTTGACACCTTAGATAAAATGGATCGATTTCTCAAAAAGCATAAGCTACCACAACTCACCCAATATAAAGTAATTTGAATAATCCTTAACTATTAAAAAATTAAATTCATAATTTAAAAAAATCTCCAGGCCCAAATGGTTTAACTGGAGTATTCTACCCAATGTTTAATTAACACCAATTTTACATAATGTCCTCCATAAAGTAGAAGAGGAAGAAACACTTCCCAATTCATATTATGAAGCCTGTGTTACCAAAACCAAACAAGGTACAAAACAAAAAAATCACAGATCAGTATCACTCAGGAATAGAAATGCAAAGATCCTTAACAAAATATTACCAAATAGAATTTAGCAATCTATGAAAAGAATTATATATACTCCATGATTAAGTGAGATTTATTCCAGAATGGTTCAATATTCACCTACCAATCATTGTAACCCGCCATATAAGAGGCTAAAGAACAAAAAAACATGGTGATATTAGTTAATACAGAAAGAGCATTTCAGAAAATTCAGCACACATTCATGACAAATACTCAGAAAACAAGAATATAGGGAACTCTTTAACTTCATAAAGAATATCTACAAAAATCCTATAGCTAACATCATACTCAGTGGTGAAAAACTGAATGTTTTTCCCCTTATGTTACAGAAAAAAGCAAGGATGTCTTCTCTCACCACTACTATTCAACATAATGTTGAAAGTTCTAGCCAGCTCGATAAGGCAAGAGAAGAAAATAATAGGCATAAAGATAGGAAAGGAAGAAATAAAACTGCACCTATTTATAGATCACATGATTGTCTACGAGGAAATTCCCAACAAATCCTAAAACAACCCAACTCCAAGAATAAGTGACTTTAGCAAGATTGCAGGTTATAAGATCAACTTACAAAAATCAAATTTATTTCTAAATGCTAGTAATTAACACATGAAACGGGAATTTAAAATACATCCTTTACAGTTATTCAAAAAAAGGAAATACTTAGATGTAAATCTAACAGAACTTATATGCCTTAATTTTCACTCAATATATTTTTATTTCCTTTGAATTAGTTGTTCCCAGGGGTTAGGAATGTTGGGAGAAAGATGAACGTGACTATAAAGTAGTAACGTGAGGGAGATCTCTGTGGTGACAGAATAGTTCTGTACCTTGACTGCAGTGGTGGTTATATGAATCTACACATGTGATAAAGTGAAATATACATACACACATTGTACCAATGTCAATTTCTTCATTTTATATTGTACTATAGTTATGTAAGATATAACAATTGGGGAAAACTGAGTGAAGCCTATACAAAACCCCTCTGTACTATCTTTGCAACTCCCTGTGAATCTATAATTATTTCAAAATACAAAGACTTTTTAAAAGCCAACCACAATAAAAAGTTTACTTTTAAAAAATTTAATTCAGTATGATACCTAATAGCAATTTCCTGAAATGAAACACAAAAAGAAAAAAAAAAAAGAGTGGGGAAAAAAAACCAGAAGAGAGTATCCAAGAGCTGCAGTGCCATATTGAATGGATTAACATATATTTGCCCAAAAAAGTCTTACATTGCCTTCATTTTATATTTTTTTATTTTCTTTTTGTAGGAAGATTGGCTCTGAGCTAACATCTGTTGCTAATCTTCCTACTTTGTTCTCCCCAAAGCCCCAGTAGATAGTTGTATGTCATAGTCGTACATCCTTCTAGTTGCTTTATGTGGGACACCACCTCTGCCTCAACATGGCTTGATGACTGGTGCGTAGTTCGCCACCCAGGATCAGAACCCATGCACTCCGGGCTGTCAAAGCGGAGTGCACTAATTTAACTGCTACGCCACTGGGCCAGCCCCACATTTCCTTCATTTTAAAAGATTTTCTTTTTTCACTCTTTGTGGGTCACTCTAGGTAATTTCTATTGACCTATTTCAAATTCATTGATTCTTTCCTTGGCTGTGTCAAGCTTGATCATGAGCTCGTTGAATTTCTCATTTTTGTCAATGTGTTTTTTATTTCTAGGATTTCCATTTGATTCTTTCTCATAGTTTCCATTTCTCTGCTAAAATTACCCATCTTACCTTGCATGTTGTCTACCTTTTTCATTAGGGACTTTAACACGTTAATCATAATTATTTTAAAATAACTGATTGCTCTAACATCTATGTCAGATCTGAGTCTGGTCCTGATGATATCTTTGTCTTTTCTGATTGTGTTTTGTTTCTTGACTTTTGGTGTGCTTCATAATTTTTTGTTGAAAATCCAGACATGTTTTGTATAAGATAAAAGATACTGAGGTAATTTTTCATGCTTGGAGATGAACATGATTTTCCATCTTCCAGGCCTTTACTGTGGGGATTTTTGTTAATCAAGTCATTAACTGAATTGGATTTGAAGTTTGTTGTTACTGTGGTCACCCTCAGAGCATCAGTAGTTTCAAATTCCTGTGGTGATACCTTGTACTTGTCTCCCCACCTAGCTTTGTGTCTTCCCTTTGTGCCACTTCCCAGAGAGAGTCTGTTTTTTGAAGCTCTCCCAGCTGTATCTCACTTTTATTCATTATTTTTACTCAGCAGCTGTTAGTGTGGTGGTGGGACGTGGATTGGGTCATTCTCTGATGTTAGGATTATGCGTCAACCTTAGGCAGGCACTGTGGACTTGGGTCTTACCATGGTGGCTTTCACAAGTGGTTTTTGCCTCTCCCCATGGGTAGAGCTTCTGCCCTCATTCCCCTCCCCAGATGTAGTCGGTTTCCACCAGTATCCTCAGGCTATGATTTTGATGTCGTTCTCCTTTCAGATTAAGGCTTTTGTTACTTAGGGGACATGAGGGAGATGGATCCATCCAGAGAATTTTTTATTTCAGATATTGTGTTTTCATTTCTTGATGAGTCTTCTATTATTTTTGTATTTTCCTCTTCTCTACTCATCAAACTGTTTTTCTGTAAATATTTGAGCATGTTTATCATAGGTGTTTTAACATCATTATCTGCTAATTCCATCTTCTTTCTCATTTCTGCTTCTTTTTCCATTGACTTCTTTCTCTCCACATTATAGTTCATTATTGTTCTCTTTCTTGGTGTGTCTGGTAATTTTCATCATATGCTGAACATTATGGATTTTATTTTGTTAAGTGCTTGATTTTATTGTATTACCGTAAAGAATGTTGTTATTTTTTATAACAGGCAGTTAATTTACTTGCAGAACAGCTTGATCTTTTTGAGGTTTGTTTTTATGCTTTATTATGGGTTAGAGTAGTATTTGTTTAGGGCTGATTTGCTCCACTATTAAGGCATGATCTTCCTTGGGCCATTGAATGCCAGATATTCAAAGAATCTCTACACTCTGGCTGATTAAAACTTGAATTCCTCTAGAGTATATCTTCTAGGAACTCTTCAGATTACAGCTACTATATGACTCTTTTCTAAGCCTTTTAGGGGTTTCACTCTACGCATTTCAGCTTCATATTAAGCAATAGACTCAAAGGGACACCATATAGATTTCTGGAGCTCTTTCTTCAGCCTTCATTCTTCTCTGAAACTCTGCCCTTCAGATTCCACCTTCCTTAGCCTTCCCAAACTCAAAGCACTTTCTCTTCACCTCAGCAAGTTCACCTTGCACTGTATAACCTCCTCCTGTCCACCATGTTTTGAAGAGGTCCTTCAGGCAGAAATTCAAACCAATCGTAGGTTTCCTCTTGTTTATGTCCCTCTCTCAGGAATCACAGTCCTGTAGAGCCTGTTGTCCAATGTCTGAAAACAGTCACCCTATGTATTTTTTCCTATTTTCTAGTTGTTTACATTAGTAGGCTATGTCTGGTACAAATTACTTTATCAGCCAAAAGTGGAAGTCACAGCTTAAACTCTTTTGAGCACTTACATTACACCAAATGTTCCAAAATATAACCACAGGAAAACTTTTCTAACAGTAACTTTGCATGAACTCTTGTGTTCTAACGATAAGACCAAGTGGGCATTTTCTTCCTGACAGGCACTTAGCACACTAAGTGACTTTGTGACTTATTGCTGGATGTGATAGGATTCATAGAGTCATAGTTTGGGCATGCTCAGCCACAATCCATTGTACTATTAGAGTGGTACATTTGGAACCAGACTTGAACAGATCCAAAATACGTTAGTAAATTACATAGTAATTTACTAGCAAATCTAAACTCCCATGTCTTACCTACTTCTACTGAACCATCACCTTTTCCTGAACCTACATCTGTATCATCATGAGAATTTTGTTTAACCAAATAATGAGGGAAGAAATAATTCTGGCTCAGTTCTCAAAAGGATTGGATTACATGGTGGCACTATTTGGAAGTGGGCTGCTGCTATATTACAGCCTCACTTGGTGATGGCTCTCAATAACTTGATGACCCCCTTTGAATGTAGGGAGAGCTGGCCTGAGATATAGGTATTTACTCTTGGACAGTGGTGAATAGTTCATCTGAGTGATCAAGCTCCTGAAAGGAGCAAGCCTGGTAGATCTGGAAAAGGAGGAATGTGAAAGAGGTATATAGGTGGACCTCTAGGGATGGACTCAAAGTGTGTGGATCTTTGTGTTTCACATTAATCCTCAACAGAAAGCATCTACATCAGAGGTAGCTCTCAAAAGCTATGTGGACAACTCATCCTATGGTGATCCTCCTGCTTCTGTCCTTGGCTACTACAGTGATTGTGCAATGAGCCCATGAACAGCATGGCCATCATATACATGGGCTCAACAACAAGGACTTGCACTCAACATAGGTGATCTAGTTAATGGCATAGCTGAGTCCCAACACACCAACAGTAGAAAACGATACTGAGCTCTTAATATGGTACTATTCCTTGGGGAGGCCATCCAAGCCAATTGGCAGCAGATTGACTCTATCAAAACCTTCCACCTTGGAAGGGAAGTGTTTTATTCTTCCTGGAATTGGTATATATGTATTTTGGATATGGGTTTGCCATTTTTGCTCACAATCCTCCGGAACCATCACAATCCAAGGACTTATGGAATGCCATATTCATTGGCATAATACATTGCACAATATTGCCTCAGAACACAGAACCCAGTTAATAACAAAGAAGATGTAGCAACAGGCTCATCATATATACCCCATTACCAAGATATATCCAGTCCAATAGAATGATTGAATGGTGTCAACTGGAGGACTCTGCCCTCTAAGATGAGGTATAAGCCTTGAATCAATGATGTAAAGCAAGATGGAGTGGCTCCTCTCACTATTAAACCTACTTGTGGAATTTATGCTAACTGTCCCTATAACCTTGGGGTGTCCCAATGTAGATATTGTGGTTCCTGGAAGAGGAATGCTTCTGCAAAATGACACAGCAAGATTTCAATGAAATTCTACTGTGACTGCCATTTCATACCAGTGGACCATCAGGCAAACAAGGGAGGTTATGTACTGAATGCAGAAATTGATCTTGATTACCATGGGAAACTAGGGATGCACACGCACAACAAGGGCAGGGAAGATTACTGGACTATCTTTGACTACTTTTATGCATGATAATGACAGTCAGTAGACACTAAAACAATCATCATTCAACAAGGGAAGGGTAAATAAGAGTATAAAAGCTTCTGGGATGGTAGTCTCTGTAACCAAGCCAGAAAAACAATCTAGACTAAATTCAAAGGGTGAGGGGAACTGAGAAAGGCCTGTGAGGGAGAGACATGATGAATATTACTTACAGTCACAAGGCTAACTACAGCAGTGGATACTGGAGCGAACTTCACTAACCTCCTGGCCTTAGTCTTCTACGAGATCACAGTTGGCCACCCTTCTTGACCACTCCTCTTGAAGAAAAATTGAGGTGGGTTAATTTTCACAGGAAAAAAAATGGGATACACCATATTAAAGTATGGGAGCCTAGATCCTTGAATTACCACCTGGAAAAGAGTTAGTCACTAATGATCAACATCTGCCTGTGGTTACATTAGTGAAACATAAACTTCTACTGTATTTCAGCCATCATGCACTTTTGGGTCTATTTGTTACAGCAGTTTGGCTACTCTAATTAACATAAGAAGAATAAAAAAGCATGGGGATATGTTATTTTTCACCTATAAAATGGGCAGAGCTCAAGAAGTCTGACAATACACTCCCACATTGATAGTGAGTTGTATATTGGTAAAGGTTTTATGGAGGGAAATTTAGTGTTATCAATCAAAGTTACAAATCTGTAGTCTTTGACCTAGCAATTTCACGTCTAACAAGTTATCCTTCATCTATCTTGAACTTGTATAAAGTAATGTGTGTATAAGGTTATTCGTTGCACCATTGTTTATAAGAGCAAAGGCAGAAAACAACCTGAATGTCTAGCATATCATACTACTAAGTGGTTATTTTCAAAATAAGGCAGATATTTACGTTCAGCTACGAAAACACCTCTAAGATATATAGTTAATTGGAAAAAGCAAAGCACATAGCATATTATCATTTGTGTTAATAATAGAGAGCTATTCAGATGATACATGGAGATAGATGGCTTTTGCTGGTATATGTTTAGACTATTTCTGGAAGGATAACCAAAAATTACTAATGGTAGTTGCCTCCTCAGAGGCACACTTCATGGCTATAAGTTTGGGTTCGGAGAGAGATAATCTTTCTACTGTAATGTACCTTTGTACCTCTTGAATTTTTTGTCATAACATGTATTAACAATTCAAAATAAGCTGAATTTAAAAAATAAACCAAAAAAGGTGTGGGGAAAACTAAATGAAAATATAACCATTTTAATGATTTCTCATGGACCAGGCTCCCATAAAATGATCCTCATTTTCCTGCCCTCAGATTGCCAGAGACGTAAGACAGGATCTCACAAAAACATTCAAGCTGATGATGATGTCAAATCGGCAGCTAGGGTATGCATTTAGAATTCAGACCATATCAGTCCTCCCTGCCCACCTCTCCCCCTATCCTTCAGAGCAGGGCCTTTTTTCCCTGGCCTCTCTTCCTCTCATGTGATAAATCAGAACATGGGGCTTGTCTTTCATTGACATATTGCCTCCTATGTCTATATCACTCAAATCAATTTTGATTATTTTGAAAGTATGTTAAAGACAACTTTGTTGAAGGTTATGTTAGAATCTGAACACTCTATCCAATGCCCTTGTACTGATATTACTACAAAATTATATATACCTATGCTCTTCACACTTGTGGGAAATTATATTGTAGATCAGACTAAAATACTTTGTGAATCAAAACTTATTGTAAGAAGCTGGGAAGAAAGGCTTCAGTCAGAAGTGAATACATGAAACTAGCATCCCAGACACTCAGGACAAGAGGAGCAATAACTTAAGTGACCACAGAGGACATTTTTTATCACACATCTGGCTCTTGGAGGAGGAGAGGGTTGCTTTGGCTGAAGGATGTGGTTACCAGATCAGGTAACAACCAAACATGGAATGTTGCTTAAAAAAAGAAAGTTCAAGGAAGTTGTGTTTAAGTTAAACCATTAAATTCTTTCCTCTCCACCCAATGAGCAGATGTGAGGCAGAGTCATTGTCTCCAGCAGACTAAGCCAGTAAGTCTGTTCCAGAAAGCAATTCACTTATAAAGGCAGTAAATATACAAAATGTCAAAACAATAAATTCTACCAGCCATATGTGCAATCCACAGAAAAGAAGAGAAGTTTAGTTACGGACAGAAAGAAGTTTAATAAGTAGAGAAAGATACCATGTTCTTGACAGGACAACTTGTGTCAGTTACCCAAAAATATACATAGATTGGTGATGCTTTAATCTAAATATCAATACGATCTTTTTATTAATAAAATGTTTGTAATTTTTTCAAAAATAAATGTACAAAAATAAATATTAGTAAGAAAAATGGGGGAGTTGCTTTAATAGAACATTTACAAATTATTATAAAGCTAAACATATTCACACAGCTGCAAAAAAAGACAACTGTGGAATAAAATTAACTGCATGAAACAGAACCTAATTTATCTTAAGATTAATGAGACTGAGAAATTTATTTACTATTTTTCTAGGAATCTGCTAACCCTCTGAGAAAATTTTGGGATGGAAGACAGAAACAGGCTTCTAAGAAGTTTTTGTGTTATACAGTATATTCTTTACTTCTCCATGGCACAGAAGGGCCCACTCCACTCTCCTGGAGTCAATCCTGGTTTGTGGGGTGAAGGGCAGTAGTTAATGGGGATTGGAAGTCAGTGGGGCATGAAGGGTAAGGAGACAAGTCTTTTGAGATATGCTTGATCATCATGGCAACTATAAGGTAAAATGGAAGGAAAAGCAGCATGGCGGTGAGGAAACTGTGGTGAATGAAGAAATTATAGTGTGAGATTTTAGGGGAAGGAGATATTTTAAAAGAATTTTAAATCATTTTTCTTGGTGTTAGAAATATCCAAATTTTATATTTCTCAAGACACTGCAATAAAAGTTTGAATTGTTTTTAATTATGTACTGGGCAATTTACTCTTGTTTCTTTCAAAGAATGCCACATGGGGACCACTTTCAAGGACAGAACAGGTTTCCCTGCCTTCACGTTAGATTAATTAAGAAGGTAGTGTGGGGCCCACCTGGTGGCTTAGCAGTTAAGTTCGCACTTTCCGCTTAGGCGGTCCGACGCACCACTTGTCCAGCCATGCTGTGGCAGCATCCCATGTAGAGCAGAGGAAGATGGGCACGGATGTTAGCCCAGGGACAATCTTCATCAGCAAAAAGAAGAGGATTGGAAACGGATGTTAGCTCGGGGCTAATCTTCCTCACACACACAAAAAGAATGTAGTGGATAATAAAAGTAAATTTTTAATTTAGTGGAATGCGAGAAACTTACTTAAAACAGCAGTGAGGGGCCGCCTGGTGGCGCAGCGGTTTAGTCCGCGCTTGGCAGCCCGGGGTTCGCGAGTTCGGATCCCGGGCGCCTGCAGACGCGCTGCCTGTCAGCCATGCCGTGGCGGCGTCCCATATAAAGTGGAGGAAGATGGGCACGGATGTTGGCCCAGGGCCAGTCTTCCTCAGCAAAAAGGGGAGGATTGGCAACAGATGTTAGCTCAGGGCTGGTCTTCCCCACAAAAAAAAAAAAAAAAGAAAAAAAACAACAGCATTGAGTCAACGGTTAATTACTTGGAAAGTAAAAAGAGCCCATACATAAACACACACATGGATGGTATTGAGATGGATGGTAAAAGATGGTGAAAGGATTTAAAACAACAAAAGGAAGAAACTATAGAGAAAAACCATTAAGTTAGACTATATTAAAAACAACTTTGTATTTAAAAATCATCATACATACAACCATAAGTTATATGAAAAATCAAGAATTAAAATGTGAAATGTATATCAATTATTAAAAATTCCAGTTATGAAAAAAGTGCTTAAGATGCAGTGTGTAAAATGTAAAGGAGCAAAAGACATAGTATCAGTTTTCTACCACTGCCACAATATATTAGTACAAATTTAGCAGCGCATAGCAATACCCATTTATGATCTCAGTTTCCTGGGTCAGAAGTATAGGCTGTGCTCAGCTAGGCTCTCTGCTTACGGTCTCACGAGACTGAAGTCACAGGTTGGGGTTGCGGTCCTCATCTGAGGATTGGGGTCCTCTTCCAAGCTTGCTGGCTGTTGGCAGAATTCATTTCCTTGTACAAATTAAGTCCTGTCTTCAGGCTAGCTGTCAGCCAGCAGTCACTCTCAGCTCCTAGAGGCCCCTCTCAGAACCCTGCCAGGTGGCGTCTCCATATTCAAAGTCAGTAACAGAGAATCTCCATCACACTGAATCTCCCTCTTCAGGAAGAGTTCAGTCTCTTTTAAGGGCTCAGGTTTTCAGACCATCCTCACTCAGAACAATCTTCCTTTCTTAATGTCAACTGTGGTCAAGGCATAACCCAGTCAGAGGAGTGATTGTCCATCACACTTGCAGGTTTCACCCACACTCAAGGGAAGGGAATTTTATAAGGCACGTACACCAGGGGCTGATATTCTTGGGGGCCATTTTAGAATTCAACTTGCCATTCCACACTCTGGCCCCCAATAATTCAGGTCCCTCCCAAATGGAAAATACATTAACCCCCTTCTAGAATCCCCCACCGTTTCATCCCATTACAGCCTCAGCTTAAGTCTAACATCTCATCTAAATCTCATTAGCTTAAAGTCTAAATTCTCATCACTTTCATATGAAATTACAGAACCTGGAGGTGTGAGAATCAGGAGCTTGACAGAATGTCCAGTTTATAACAACTGAAGGAGCCACGAGATAAGTTTATTAACTAATATCCAGGAAACCAAGCGTGTAAATGTCATCAGATCCCTAGAATTAGGGATAGGGAAGCACATGGATCTGGTGACATTTACAGTCACTTAACTAGAAGGACTGGGTGCTATTTTTTTCAACTCACAACTAACTTCTCAGGCAGGACATTGAGAAGGCACACCTAAGAGGATAAGTAACCATACCTGCAGGACCATCTCTTCACCAACACAGAAATGTAAAAGTCATTCTACTTTTTTATATTTTGTATACTTACATAGTGTGTACAGAATACTTCATAATCTCCAGTGAATTTGTATTCTAGATGTTGGTTTTACTATCCCTCTCCTCCCCCCCTTTCCTCTGTATCCTCTATACTCTACTCTCCCTATCTAGAGTTTTTAGCCACCTCCACCCCAGCCCTTCAGGCTCCCAGTCAAAACTCTAGTTCTTTGATGGTCATTCAGGTTATTGCCTTGTGGTGATATCTGGAACAACAATCCACTCAGGGCAGTTGCAGGTGGCTTGCTGATTCAGCTGCTGGTGGAAAAGCTATTCTATATCCTCTCATCTCTCTGTATCTATAGCACACTTGTAGTTGGAAACATTTTCCTCAACCTCCCTTAAAATCAGTTCCAGACATGGAAGACAAGACTTCAGACTCACTCACCATATGTGTTTCTCTTTTGTTTTAAGTACTCAAGAGGAACTTTTTTTTTTGAGCCCAACCATTTTTTTATCATTTTTTTCTTAGTATATTGCTTTGTATAGCTTTTTCAGTGGTTGCTCTAGGTGTTAAATATACCCATGTAACTTATCATAGTCTACTGGTGTTGATGTTTTACCACTCTGAGTGAAGTGTAGAACCATTACCCTTGGTACCATTAGTACCCTTACCCTCTCCACTTTTTAAATATAATTGTATTAAGTATTTCCTCCTCATACTTTGAGTACCACTTAAAATGGCACTATAATTTTTACTTCAACCATCAAATATGAGTTAAGAAACTCATGAGGAGAAAGATAGCATATTATATTTACAACTATTTCTACCCGTTCTGTTGTTGTTCTTTCCTTTCTGAAATTCCAGACCTTCTTCTGTTATCATTTCCATTCTGTTTGGGGAACTTCCCTTAGCCATTCTTTAAGGGTAGATTTGCTAGCAACATTTTCTTATTTTTCCTTTGTCTAAAGAGGTCTTTATTTCCACTTCATTCCTGAAGGATAGTTTTGCCAGATATAGAATTCAGGGTTGACGGTTCTTTTTTTTCAGCATGTGAAAAACATTGTTTTTCAGGCCACTTCTGTCTGGCCCCTATGGTTTGAGATGAGAAATGCACTGTCATTCAATTTGATGTTCCACTATAGGTAGTAAATCATTTCTCTCTGGCTACCTTTAAGATTTTTTTCTTTGCCTTAGATTTCACAAGTTTAATAATCCAAGTGTCTTAGTGTGGGTTTCTCCTATTTGGGTTTTGCTCATCTTCTTGAATCTGTAGGATTACATCTTCAGCCAAATTTGAGAAGTTTTCAACCATTATTTCTTTGAATACTTTTTTGTCCCGCACTCTTTCCTCTTCTTCTGGGACTTCGATGATAAAAATGTTAGATCTTTTGTTATTGTCCTGTAGGTCCAGAGTCTCTGTTCATATTTTTCAGTCTATTTTCTCTCTGTTGTTCAAATTGAGTAAATTCTATTGATCTATCCTCAAGCTCACTGATTCTATCCTCTGTTAATAACCACTCTACTATTGAGCCCATTTGGCAGTTATTTTATTTATTTTTTCAGTTCTATAATTTCTATTTTAAGTTTTTTAAATAACTTCTATTTCTTTACTTAGATTTTCTGTTATTTTCATTTGTCTTAAGATAATTCATAGTTGCTTGTCAAATATGTCACAATCCATTTTTTGATGGGTGCTTTAAATTTCTTGTCAGATACTTCGAACATCTGAGTATTGGGTATCATCTGAGTATTCATCTTAGTATTGGTATCAGTTGGTTGTCTTTTCTCATTCAAGTTGTTCTTTTCCTGATTCTTGGTATGACAAGGGCAATAAAGTTTAGCTATTGTGTTAGGAGACTGGATTTTATTCAAATCTTTTGTTTTAGCAGGCAGTTATCCCTTTTGGGCTTAGCACCTGTGCCCTGGACTACATTTTGTTTTAAAGACAATTTTGTTTTCAGAGCCTTTGCAGTGCTATTCTGGTTGGTTTCATTCACTTTGTACCATTGGGGTTCAATTCGGTCCTAGATGATGTCATCATTGGGGGTGGAAGACGCTTCCCTGAGCCAACCAGTGCTGCTAGGTGGGGAATGGGGTCAATCAGCCTGGGGGAAGAAAGGAATTTACAGCATTCCCAACATGTACCTACAATAGCTATAAATAATTTCAGGAGCATGTATAATAGTAACATGTAGTAAAATATTAGGAAGTGTTGAGTTTTTAGTATTTATTTCTTTGGGTTTTAATGCAGATTATAAATCTACATAATTTAATTTTTAATAATGGCCATCTTAACAATTAACCAGCAAAATTCATGAAAAGTTTGCTCTTGCAAGCTTTTATGGGCTAGCTCCAGTACAGCACTGCAGATGTGCATAAAATAGTTCTAGCTTCTTTGGTGTGCTGTATCCTCTTCCAATATCTCCACAAAATATTAAGTTTCAGCTTCCACTCAGCGGTAGCTGGGATTTCCCTCTTTGTTTCTGACATTTCAGAGCTCTCTTTTTGCATTTTTAGATATTTTTGTATATTTTCATTGTGATAATATTCCAGCATTTTTTTATGTTTAATGTAGGTAGAGGTACTTTCCAAAAGATCTCATGTTGCAATAAGATAGGTTGCCTGATTTCTTGCATTCTTGCTACTCATTCCCTACTCTGAATATTAAATTAGTGTTTTGTCCTTCATCCTAGAGCTTCATTTGCTGACACTACAGATAGAAATTATCAGTGTTTCCTGACCTGGCCTCATGACTGGTCATAGACATTAGGATTTCATGCTTCTGTCAGAGGACAACTACTCGGGTTTTGTCACTGAAGAACAAGTGGAACATTCTGGGAGGAGGAAAGAGATTGGAAGTTGGATTTAAATGTATGCCAGTCAGGTTCTTGGCAGGAAAAAGAAGACAAACTCAAATTGGTTAACTTGAGGAGAGTGTAATAAAGGATCTATTTACAAAGCTATGACCATGAGAGTGTAGGCAAATCACCAGGACAGAGAGGTATTCTGGGCTGGGGAGAGCAGGAGCACCATCACCACCCTCAAGCCTGAAGGGATGAGGGAAGAGAGTGATACAAGGCCCTGAAGGTAGAGAGTGCTGTGTAGAGAGGGCCACCTGAGAGCATATGTGACCTTCTGGTTGAGTAAAACTACTAACCTTCCATGATCTGCCGAGAGATGGAATGTGGAGAAAAAAGGCTAGCCCACTTTCTCTCTCCCTCCAGTTCCCTGATTATGCTCTTCTTTGCTCACATCAAACCAAAGCCAGGAGATAATTCCATATGGATCAGCTGCTGGGAGCCTAGAGCAAGACAGAAAAGAGAGGAGAACAAATATGGAGGGGTAATAGGAAGAACTGTGGTGGGTGAACCATGGAAACTGGGAGAAAGAGGGACACAGATTGGAGGGGGAGAATAAGGTGATGAAAACTCAAATCAGTCAGTTAAGTGGTTTCTTTTATTTTCAGATGCTCAAAAAAAAGAGTGATTTGAGAAGGAAGCTTGTCATACACTGGCTGGATTTCAGGACTATTGTTATTAAAATGAAAGTCATGGCTGTTTGCATAGCATCAAATGTATCCTCTCTCTTTCTCTCTCCTGCATACACACATAAGGTGCAAAGAATTTGAACGATTATAATCCTTGGTTCGTGACTCACTCTTATTATTAGTTCAAGAATTTTTTAAATTTGTTTTTGCTTGCTTTCAATAATATAATAAGCACTGGTGAATCCAACACACACCACATCTATAAGAACCTTGAAAATAACTTTACAATATATCTAAGACCATTAGGTCAGGCTTACTTGCTGTTTAGATCTTCTATATCCTTTCTTTTTGCCTGCATGACCTATGAAGAATTAAGAGAGGTATATTAAAATATCCTACAACAGTGGTAGATTTATTATTCTTTACCTGCATATTGTACTAATTTTGATTTATATCTTTGAGATTCTTGCATTAGATGCACATAGGTTTATAGATGCTATATTTTCTTGATAAGGTAAATGATTATCATTACATAACGAGACTTTCTGTCCTAAGATGATTTTTTTCATTAAAATTTATTTTTTGACCCTAATATGTCCATACCATTTTTTATTTAGTTAGTACTTACAGGATATAAATTTTCCATCTTTTACACTCAATCTCTGAAATGGCCTTTATGTTTTAGGCATATGCCTTGTAAATAGTCTCACCTGAATTTCTATTTTTGTGTTCAATTCGTCAATCTCTGTCTTTGAATCACAAGTTTAGTTCATTTGCATTTACTGGAACTAACGAGATATGTAGACCTTTATACTATTTCATGTTCTCCTTTTCAATCTTTCCCATGATTTCAATGGCTTTTTTTCCCTATTGACTCATTTCTGGAGCCCATCCTAGCATGTGTAGCAGGCCTCAGGCTGTTTTGGCCTCTATCCTGAGACATGTTTTCAGGCCCTGTTCAAGTTTAGATTGCTCATTTCTAGCATCTTTCCTCGTATAGGAATTACTGTTCCAGACTCAGCTTTTTTGCAGATGTTGAGACACTGTCCTAACTCTGTATAGAGACACTGTATAGTGTATCGCTGAACCCCAAATCCCTTGTCTTCATGCAGACTGCATATCTTTGGATACTGCCTATTAATATGGATTCCCTGACTGCTTGTATTTTTTCAGGGAAACTTCTAAAAAGCAATTATCAATGTCCATGAAACACTAACTTGATGAGTTCTTTTCAAATCAATGAATCTATTGAAAACTATACGGATGTTCCCAACTATACCCCCTTGATAATCCTACCTATTTGAATAGATAACCTGCATAGCCAGGATAGAGATAATAGTTACTATTGGAAGACTAATCTATGGGTGGGTCATTTTCAAAATTTACTCTGAGAACTTAAGAGAAAATATCTTTGGTAGAGCAAGAAAGTATTTTTTCCTCAACTCCAAATAGCAGTGAAGGCATCCTAATTGTAGCCAGGATCCTATACAAAGAAAAGTAAACCAGCTTATAAGAGAGAGGATTTACACAAACAGTTCCTGCAGGAGGAAAGGAACTGTCTTGGCATTGGAAAAGGTTGTCAAGCAAGATTCACGGTTGAAGAGAAAGGGTGATGATAAAGAACCTTTGCAGAAGTTGTGGTTAGATGAATCCATTTATATCATTGAATACGTTTTTCTCCAACCAGAGAAAAGGAGCACATGAGGAGGCGGCATCACTTGTCTCAGGCAATTCAAGCTACTACTAAGTGCCAATAAAATATACAGTAGCAGTGGGGGCAGAGGGGGTGAGAGAAGGTGGGGTAAATTTCCGTTCAAAATAGGGGCAATAATATTAAATTGCAAGGAATAAATTCGACAAAGAGCCCTAGAGATTTAATTTTTTTAATTACGAAATTTTACCATGAAACATAAAACTATGAATAATTGAAGAGACATATCATGTCACAGATGTGAATATAATTTTGGACTTAACGTATTTTCAAAGAAAATCCATACGTGAATGAGAATACAAACAGCAGATTAGATAAAATTGTTATCTTTAATAAAGTTCATTGCTATACTCCGGCTATGTAAATGAATGTCCTTTTCTTAGGAAATATGCTCTGAAGTATTTAAGGATAAAGATCCATGATGTATACAGTTTCAGAAAAAAATGATATGTATATACTACTCTTATTTTTGCAACTTTCCTCTAAGTTTTACACTTTTAGAAATAAAATGTAAAAAATCCACATGAGGCTATAAAATATTACTACCATATAATAAAGACAGAATTCTATGAAAATGGGACAATCAGAGAACTAAATGATTCTAAAAGTTATTAAAAACAATGAATGGGCAAAATTAACCAAGTACATGTATTTACTCCTATTACTGCAACATTACTTTTTAATTAGCTCTCTTCTCTCTACACTCTTACCTTTTCCAAAGAACTTTCTTGTTCTCTGATTATTTCTTTTTTCATAGCATTTCAAATCCCTGAGAATAAATTATTTGTTTGTTTACTTAAGTTGTTTTTGTTCCCTGTCTTACCTGTGAAGTCATTTTTTTCTTTTTGTTTATTTAGTCCCTCTTTATCACATTGTTGGCTTTCCAAAAAATATATGCTCTTCTTTGGTTATTAGTTCAGGCTTATGAGGCACTTAAGAGCAGTTTAAGAGACTGTAGCAGTAAGAGGCTTACGAAAAAATGGGCTTTGGGTTTATTTGGCTAACTCACTGGAAATATAATGTGAAGTTTCTCTCTTTAGGTAACTCACATATCCAAAAAGGAAACTTTCAATCTTTCAGTTAGGGGGTGGAGTGAGGGTGTGGTAAACAAACGGCTGCTCATGTTCTACAGTAGGGGTGGAAGCAGAGTTGAGGACTAACCATTCAGTAAAGATGCTTTCAGTTAACTCCCATAAATATCCAAAATTTTAAAGGACTAAGTAAATGAATTATGGCACAATTGTATGAATACAGTCCTTCAAAATAATTCTTTAGAAGGACATTCGATGACAAAATAAAATTATTTACCAAATGTTAAATTAAAAGGTAGTTACAAATTGGCCTATTCACTATGATCTGAAGGCTCTAAACATTTTTTCTATCATTTATATCTATATCTACACTTATATCTTTGGAGCCAGAGCGAATAAAACGTCACTCAAGGATCTAGAATACAATAAAGTTATTTTGTTTTCTCCTCTTCTTGCTACTAATGTGGATTGAGAGTCTATTGTGGTTGGCTTTAAAAACACAGCAGTAAAATGAAATCTGCATGTGGAACTACTAGTCATAACAATATATAGAACCCTTGAAGTTGAGTGACCAACTCTAGTCTGTCCCTTTGTTCATCTCCACCAGGCTTGCGGTGCCCACTAATGTCAAGGCAACACATTTACAGTTTCCATCTCACTTGAACTGTTGAAACCCTTCTCAATCTTTTTGAATGGCTTTGTCATCAACCCTTCTCATTTCCCTCATATATAATTCAATACTTTAAAAGAAAAAAAGAATCATCTCAAAGAATTAAAACGATGACTTCATATCATACTTCACTAAAAAATGAGAAGAGACAAAACTCTCACATTTTCCACATGATGTAAATCTTGAAGCCATAAAGACTGGGGGTTTCCAGGTGTTGAGATGGGAAGGCTGACGAGGATAGGGCACCCTCTTCAATGGGGGAAGGATGTTGCCAGGAGTGCTCACCATATGCTGGTGCATGTACAAACCATGACTCTCTCAGCCTAAATTGACCATGATTAATTATCTTGGTGTGAGAAGACAAGTTTTACTAGTCACATAGGGTGTCAGTTCATACACTGTCCACATAAGATAAAGATAGTTTCGGGTATCTAATCTGTGTAGATTCTGTACTGGATACATTCACACATTCATATGTATATGTTTACCTATAAAGTATTTTTTATTTATTAGGAGTCTACTTAATAGATGCTAGGCATTATAATAAGTACTGAGAACAAAGAGATGTCCATCCAGACTGTAACAGCTAGATCTTAAGTTAGCATAAGGGAAGCCATCTTAGGGAAAGGAAGCAATATTGTAACTGTGACCCTGATTCACTAGTCTATGAATACATTTGTGAATACATTCTAGCCTGCACGTAGCCTAGATGATTAAGCACCTCTTGCTTTTGCAAACTATGTGATCTGCTAGTATTATGACTCTTGCATATGATAATATGATAACTTTGTTCTATGAGTCCCCCCCAGGAACACGATGACCTCCAGAAAGAAAAACTCTGCATTAGTATCCATCACAGATGACAGAAGAAAGAGATAATGAGGCACTTTGAAGTCAATCACACCAGATGCTTGACATTCCTAAACCCCTCCTTCCCTGCCCATTTCTTCTATATAAATGCCTCAAGATTCTGTATGATTTTAAGATGGCTTTTTAGGACATTAGTCTCCCATCTTCCGATTGTGCTAGCTAATCGTATAAACTTTCCTTTCTTAACCACCAACTCACTTGCAATTGATTGGCACTGGGATTGCTGGGAGCAGAACGAGCCCCTTTTGCTCAGTTACAAGACCTTGCCCAATAAGGAACTGACAGAAAAGAGCTTAGTCAGCAACAACCGTACAAATTTCCATCTCCCGAGACAGGACTGGTCCTGGATACAGGGTGAAGTGAAAAAAGATCTAGGCAGATGCATATTCAGTTATCTTGTTTGAGTAATTGAAGTGGCTATCCTAAAGACTGACCCAGTGTCTATGAGAGGCAGTGTTGTATAATGATTAAGCAAGCCCCTCTGGCACCATACTGCCTGTGTTCGAACTGTGGTTTTATCATTTACCAATGTTGCAACATCACACGGGTTCTTTAACTCCTCTGCACCAGTTTCCTCATTGTAAATTTGAATTACGATTAACCTAATGCCTCCTCAAAGGATTGTTGTAAGGACTCAGTAGGCCAATATTCATAAAGTACAAAGAAAGGTACTTGGCACATAAAACTCTCAATAATACAAACAGAGTAATACAATAATATTATATTATTGTGGCTGGAGGGCAACCTGATAATCTGTCTGCACCTCCTCACCAGCCTGACTGAAAAGGTAACCCACGGATTGGAAAGAGGGTCCCAGTTCCAAAAGCACATGACAGAAAGGAGCCAAGCCCCTTTTTTAAAAATATTGGATTGACGGAAGGAAGGGAGGGAGGACTAGACCAGCAGTCATTTTGTACTAGAGTTCCACCATTCCCTTAGACTCCTTGGAAAATTAATAGGCTCCAAAACAACTGGGGAGGCATTTGGGCACATTTCCCCAACTCCAGCCCTATTTCCTTCTTACCTACTAATACACTATGGAATATTTTGGCTGACCAGAAGCTGTGAGAATCAGCTACTCACCAATGCGTCTGGAGTTGTCATTCACTTTCATTGATTAAAGACAGTAGCAGGGACACAGCTGGGTTATAAATGATGTTTATTTGATTCTAATATTCATTGGACTCCTTCACGGGAAACCTATATAAAATTAGTTTGTATTTTATATAAACGGGATCATACAAGAACTCTTTTTCTGTCTTCTTTCATTCAGCATAATTCTTTTGAGATTCAACCACGTTGTTGCACATATCAATGATTTCTTCCTTTTTATTGTTGAGTAATATTTCATTATATATATACACACCACAATTTCTTTACCCACCTGTTGATGGACACTTGGGGTTGTTTCCAGTTTTTGGCTATTACAAATAAATCTTTTATGAACATTCTGTACAAGGTTTTGTGTATACATATATTTCCCCTTCCTTTGGTCAAATACCTAGGAATGGAATGCTTTAAAAAGTATGGTGTGTTTTGTTAACTTTTTAAAAAGTTGAAAAACTATTTCCCAAAGTGATTTTGGTACACTGTTACATTCCCACCAGCAGTGTGAAAGAGTTCTGATTGTTTCACATCCTTGCCAACATTTGGTATGGTCAGTCTTTTTAATTTTAGCCATTCCAATGAGAACATGGTGACATCTCATTGTGAATTCAATTTGTTTTTCTATAATGGCTTAATATGTTAAGCATATTTTCATGTGTTTATTTGCCATCTGTATATCTTCTTTCATAGAACTGTCTGTTCAATTTTTTTACCATTTTAAAATAGGTTATTTTTCCTCATTACTTAATTGTAAGTGTTCTTTGTATAGTATAGATAAAAGTTATTTGCCAGATATTTGTAAATATTTTTCCCATCCTGTGGCTTTTTTATTTTTGTAATAATATCTTTGGAAAACAAAAATATTTAATTTTGATATAGTCCAATTTATTGACTTTTTCTTTTACAGTTTGTGCTTTTTGCTAGTTAGTTATGAAATCTTTGCCAAATCTGAAGTCACTTAGATTTTCTTCTACATTTTCTTACTGAATTTTTATAGTTTTCACTGTTGTGTTTAGGACTGTGATCCAAATTGAATTAATTTTTGTATGGTAACAAATTTGCACTGTTGTTGCTGATTAAGCTTTTTTGTGTGAGTTTCCTAAGGACAAAGTCTGGGCAGATATCACTGTGTTCTCAGAACTTATAATGCCTGATGTCTATTAAGTGTGAGATAAGGATCCAGGTTCAATTTTTTGTGTATAGATATTTATTGCCCCAGACCATTTGTTAAAAAGATTTTCATTTCCTCATTGAATTGCCTAGGCACCTTTGTCAAAATTTGATTATATGCATAGAGGTCTACTTCTGGAATCTCTATTCTGTTGCATTTGTCTATATATCTGTCTCTACACTAACACTGCACTGTCTTGATGTAGCTGTATAAAAAGTCTTCAGATCATGTAATATAAACCCTCCAACTTTACCCTTCTTTTTCAAAATTGTTTTTGCTATTCTATGTCCCTTGCATTTCCATATAAATGTAAGAATAAGCTTGTCAGTTTCTTCAATAAAGCTGGTATGGATTGGATTGCAATTGTGTTGAAGCTATACATCAATTAGGGAAGAACTGATGTATTAACAATATTGATTCTTCCAGTTTTGAGTATGGTATACTTCTCTGTTTATTTAAGTATTTTTTAATTTCTCTCAGCAACGTTTTGTAGCTCTCAGTACACAGGATGTGCACATCTTTTGTCACGTTTACCCCTAAGTGTTATATGTTTTCAATGCTAATGTAAATTAAAATGATAAATTTCAATTTTTGACTGGTCATTGCTAGTAAATAGAAATAAAATTGATCATATTTATTGAACTTGTATCCTGCAACCTTGCTAAACTCACTTTTTCCGTATACTGGATTTTTCATAGAGTTCTAAGATGTCTATTATAGGGACCGACAAACTATGGCCAGTTGGCCAAATCCAGCCAACCACTGTTATTGTACAATCTATGGGCTAAGAATGGTTTTTCCATTTTTAAATGGTTTTTTAAATTGTAGTACCTACAAAGACTACAGAATGTCTTTGATTTTGCCTCACAGACCACAAAGCCTAAAATATTTACTATCTGACCCATGACAGAAAAATTTGGCCAAACCATGTTTTATAGAATCATTAACTGTGATAAAGACAATTTTATTTAGTCCTTTCCAATTGGCATGTCTCATTTCTTTTTCTTGCTCTTTGCACCAGATAGGACCTTCAGTGTTATATCGACTGCAAGTGGTGAGTGAAAAATTATATTTTTTCATTGATTTATATTGATTTTCATTCATGTATTTTTTATTGATTTTTCTCTATCATTTTTCTGATTTCCATACCATTGATTTCTATTCTGATCTTTACCATTTCCTTTCTCCTTTCCTTTCTTAATTTAGGCTTAAGTTGCTACTCAATTTTTGTTTCCTAAGGTAGAATCTTAGTCCATTTGAGATCTTTTCTCAATTCTACTATAAGCATTTAATGCTGTAATTGTCCATTGAAACACTGATTTAGATGCATTGCATAAATTGTGATATATGACGTTTTATTTCATTCATCTCCAAATACTTTCTAAATCCTCTCCTGATTTCTCCTCTGACCCAAGTTTTATTCAAAAGAAGTGTGTTTCTTAGTTTATGAATATTTAGTAATATAGTTTTACATTATTTTCTAATTTAATTTCACTTTGGTCAGTGAACCAACTTTGTGTGCTTTTAATCCTTATAAATTTATTGATCCTAGATTCCTCTCACCCACTAAAAGCATTTGACATAATTCCAAGTCCATTCATTTTAAAGTCACCCAATAAAATAGGAATGTATGGATACTTTCTTTGTGCATATGTTCCATTGGAGTCAAGGAAAGGCATGAAGGGCAAGTGTTTTATTAAAATACATGCTATTGTTTAGTTTTGAAAGTATATACATGTATCCTTCAGATAATTTTTAAATGTATATTATAAAATAAAATAGCCCTCTTGCTGAAGTGTCAAGAATGCATTAGATAATGGTAGCGGATAATGAAAGCTCGGTGTGAAGAGGGATAGTGACTTGCACTAGAGTGGTGGCAGTGATGATTGCTTTCTAAGCATGCAATTTTATAGTAGCAATCTCTTACTTGTTGGAACATAAAAACTGAGCTCCTTGGTCTTCAGGCAAAAGCAGACTTTAAGTCCTGCTCCATTTCATGCTTCTTTGCTTCTCAAACTTCCAGAACCATGTCTCAGATTGCATCATATTTTGGAAACATGGAAGGAATAGTCAGGAAAATAAGAGCTGGCTGGGTTGCCAACCTCTAGGAAGGAATACTGGACTCTCCCAGTCCAGATCTGTGAAAGTGAGAGGAAGAAGCAAAAGCCTCAACTTGCCTTGAATTTCTCAAGTGCAGTGTCTCCACCTGCTGGTGTATGCTACCCAATTAATATCCTTATAGCTGTCAGTCTGCTAGGACAGTAAGAGAGATCTTGAACTTCCAGTAGAATCAATGTGCTTTAGCAGTTTTACATCAAAAGAGAAACAAAACATAACTCCAAAATTTTTGAAGTGTAATTAGGTCTCTGTGGGTGTGGCAATGGGAATTTTGCCACACAGGGCAGGTTTTAAAAGAACACACTCTTTAGCAATCCCTTTCTCCAGTATCTACTCCTCATGGCTGCTGCTCATATTCTCTTCTCTCTCCCTTGTCTCTCTTTCATCTTTTCACCCAAAATCTCCTCTCTGACTTTGCCTTTCCTGCAACACCCAGCTTCTTGCATTAAATTAGCCTCCTTGGTTTCCCATTGTTTTTGGCTTATATTTCAGGTAAGAAATCTATTTCCTGTCTGGTTCCTGTCCTTCTATGTATAAACTATTTGCTGGTTAGCTTGTTTATTTCCTTCCTCGAAGTTTTGAGAACAATTTTTATTGTCATAGTTTTTCTTTTGTTTCTGACCTTGTAGTCAAAAAACTTCATCATTACATATGTAACTATTTGTATCCTGCTTGATGCCTTTAAATTGCATGAATCTTGTCCATCCAAAGACTAAAGCCTTCCCTTAGCTAAGGAAAAGGTCTTCTATTATTTCTTTCATTGTACTCTTTTCTACACCTCTTATGCAGCAATTGGAGGTAGCAACCTATATAGAACTTCCTCAATATATTTTCTCAATTTTTGTGTGACTCAGGGTACCTAGAACAAAGGACCAGTTTTTCTTTGTTCTCTCTCTCCCACCCACCTATGTTTTTGTGACTTTGGGACCATTACCTGAGCAGTCTAATTGATAACTGCTTACTTCGTACTTCTTCACCTGCCTTAAAGAGTGCCTCATTACCTTTAAGAATGAAAGCACTTTAAAATGAAACCTTTAAGAATGAAAGCACTTTAAAATTTAACGTTATCTTATTCTTTCCTCTCTTCTTTAAGGATTCCAATATACAGATTTTGCCTTCTTTTGCCTGCCTTCTATATCAATCACTGTATCACTGTGGCAGATACACTTCAGAAAGATCAAATGGCTGGAGAATTCAGTCATACATAGGGCCCTCTCAAGAGATAAAATGTGTGCCTCACCCATCTTCTCAAATGTTATCCCTCAAACATCTCAGCAGGACCCAACACAGAGAAGTGATTGTCTCAAAAAGATTGGTAGATGTGGCTTTTGTCAAGTGGAGTGAATCCCCAAAATATCCACAGAGACACACAGAGGTTTTAAGAACTATTGTTGCCTGGACTGAAAAGGAGAAAGTACAAAATAAAAGGAGGCTATCAGACTCTCAAAATTCCACTGGCATGAAACAGTCTGATAAAACTACTCAACTGCAAACAAGTGTTACCTTCCATGAAAAAGAAGGATGACTCAGAGGGCAGAACCAAGAATCCATAGAGAGAGCCAAGAGTCACCTAGGATTAGTCAGGGAAATAAGAGCTGGCGGGTTTGTCAAGCCTTAGGAAGGAATGCTGGCTTTTCCCAGTCCAGATCTGTGAAAGTGAGAGAGTGGGTTATTCCTAGTCCTTGAAATGTAATCAAGGAACTCTGGCTGGAATTTTCCCAACTGGAATTCAGAATTGCCATGCACCAGTGACTCCTTTTTACCTTCCTTTTTCCCCCTTTTTGGACAGCAATACTTATAGTGGTATCCTATGCATGTCCCACAATTGTGAGTTGGGTGTATTGGAGGCAGATAACTTGTCTCTAATTTCACAGGTTCACAGATGGAAAGGAATTGTACTCCAGAAGTTGTACTGAATGAATTACAACCAGGAGCCTTATCATCGTCTGGACCTGATTTAGACGAGATTTGGGGCTTTGAGCTGATGCTGCAATGGAATGAAACTTTGAGGGACTTGGTGTTGGAATGGATTTATTTAGCATGTGGCAGGGACATGTCATTTTGAGCCAAAGGATGGACACACTCTAAGGTGACCTGCAATGAGTCATGCCCTTGTATAATCTCTATTGAAAGTTAATAGGACCTGTGACTTGCTTCTAACCAATAATAATAGGGCAAAGGTGAAGGATTTCATGTCCTTGATTCATTATGTTATATGACAAATGTGATAGGATGACATTCCCTTCATTAGGGTGTTATAGGGCAAAGACGATGGGTTGTCAATCAGTGATTATGTTTTGGTGTATAAGACTTCATTTTTGCATGCTGGAGAAAAAGACTTTGCTGGCTTTGAAGTACACTCCATGTTGTCAGAGGGCTTCTAAGAGGGCAATGTGGCAAGAAACTGCAGGTGACCTCTAGGAGCTGAGTGGCCCCTCGCTGGCAGCCAGCAGGAAACAGGGACCTCAGTGCTGCCATCTTGAGTATATGAATTCTGCCAACAACCTGAATGAGCTTGGAAGTGGATTCTTCCCCTGTCAAGCCTCCAGTTATGAAGACAGCCTGCCACACCTTGATTGCGGCCTGTGAGATCCTGTGCAAGGAACCAGGTAAGCTGTGACTGGACTTCTGACCCACAGAAACTATGGGAAAATAAATGTGTGTTATTTTAACCTGCTGTTTGTGGTGATCTGTTATGCAGCAATAGAAAACCAATACAATCACTGATATCTGTCTACCTATTCTATTTCATTGTCATGCTCTTGACTCTTTTTATGCCATTTTGTAACACCTCATGTTTTCATTTGACTATGTTATCCATTTGTAATTTAGTCTTCACTTCTAACATGATTTTGTCTTTTTTAACTGTTACTTTCTTTCCTGAGTTCATGTAACTCTCATTTCATGACCTCCTGTTTTCTTTCCATTTAATTCCTGGGTCTTTAGTTTCTAGTTTGAATTCTTTTTCAGTTCATGAAGTCTGATTCATTTAGGGGCATAGTGTTACATTTCTCTTCTGTTTCACTGGTGTTGATGATGTTCTTATTGTTCTTGTTCTCGTTCTTGTTTTGGAGAAAATCTGCATCATCTACAGTAGCTTTAGTGGATCACATCTGCAGTTTTGTGTTCATTCTGGAATATGTGTTTTCCTGGGCCAGCAAAAACAGTTTTATGCAGGTTGGGGTAAGAATGTTTGTGGCTTATTAGGTTCTTAATTTAAGATCATCTTCTACTGTTAGTGCAGTGAAGTGCAGTTTTATTAATAACAGAAATCTTTGAGGAAGAGAAGAGGTTAATAGATATTCTGATTTTGTGATTCTCTTTTGTTTCTGAAAGTAACTTAATTCCCCCACTTGCTTCCTTTTTTTCCTTTTACTACCATGCTTCTTAGGGAGCCTCCAAGATTTTAAGTCACCACTTCACTCCCCATATGAATACTTTCCCAAGACTATCCCCTCTGATTCTCTACATGTTCAAGTTCCTTTATTTGGATTCCACAGCAACCAGTGCACTTGTACACTGTGTCCCAGACTTTCTTTCCTAATTTTCCCACTCAGAACAAAATGCTTCTTTTTGCAGAATGATTTTCTCTCCGTCCATTCCCCCTAGTCCCCACTCCACTCTTTTCTTTTCCAGTCATTCTGGCCATTCTGAAATGGCATCCAAATTTGACTTTGCTGTATTTGAGTTTTTATTTCCCACCTTATGTGTTAATTCAAAGTTCATAGCATTTTCGGTCTTCTAGTTACACGTAACTGGAGTTTACACGTGATTTTCTTGTCTCTCTTAGAGCATAAACCATAAGAGTACAGTTGGATGATTGCTAACAAAGTGAACACATTAACTGGACCGAGATTCACATCAAGAAATGGAATATTTACCTCAAGTTCAGAAGTCCCCTCACGCCTCCTTCTAGGGCTTCCTCCCCGAGGGTAGCACTGTCCTGACTTTCAGCGGTGTGGGTTAATTTTGCCTGCTTTGAACTTTATATGAATGAAGTCATACCCTACGTTGTCATTTACATCTGGCATCTTTCACCTAAAAATATGTGTGTGAGATTCATCCATATTGTTGCTGCAAGAACAGTGCATTTATTCTTATAACATAAATACCTGTTGTATACATATAACTAAATTTATTTATATATTTTACTCTTGATGTATATTTTGTAGTCTCCAGTTTGTATTTATCATGACTATTTACATTATAATCATTCTTTTAAATGCTTTTTGGTAAGCATACAAACACCATTCTTCGGGGTATGTGCCTACTAGTGGAATCACTGGGTCGTAGAATATGCACATACTCGGCTTTAGTAGATTCTGTCAAAGAGAATTTTTTTAAATGTTTGTACCAATTTACACTCCCACCAGTAATATATAAGAATTCTAGGAGTGACATCAGTGTCATGGCAGAGTGAGTTGTTTCCTTTGTCTCCCCTCTGAGTTACAACCAATCAGACGTCCATTAACCAATGGAGGATTCCCTACACAGCACACCAGGATGCCTAAGAGATCCATGCATCTATACATCTGAAGGTGGGTGGACTGGATCCCTGGGAATCACTGGAATTAGAGGAGCAGCCCCCTCTCTCTTCCCCACCAGCAGCAATCCAGGGCTCAAATCCTCACAATGGCTCACATGCCTGCAAGTGGTCATGGCGGGGCAGAGAAGGTGGACATGGCTTGCTCCCTGCCCATCTCCTAGCAGATCCAGCCCACACAACTGCAAGTGGTCATGGCAGGGACAGAGAAGGTGGG